>JAOEHY010027385.1:0-13769 GCA_025447955.1 Psilopsiagon aurifrons
CCAGGAGTAGAGGGAAGAAAAAGGGGGAAGTGAGTGAACAAACTGCGTGGCTGATTTATGGCTTAAACCACGACACTTGGGCAGGACCTCAGTGCCATGAACTGGCAGGTGGCTGCAACATTACCAGCCTAGCATGGGCACCAACATTGTGATCTGCTCCAGGATGCTCCAGGATGTAGGACGTTTCCATAAACGTGCTCCTGTGCCAGCCAGGGAAAGCTTCAGATGAGATTATGGATATGACTACCTACACGCACTGCTGTTTGTTACTTTCATTAATTTCTCATGCCATGTTGTGCGGTTCTGTTCATCCTACTCAGCCTCCTCTCAAGCCATGGTCTACTTAACGGCCTGGTCATTTGTCTGCAGCCCTAATTCAAGCTGCAAAGGCCAGGAGACAGTCCAGGGAAACCATGCCATAGCATCCTCAACACTTGACCGAATGCAAAAACATCACAGCTTGGGGAGGAGTCACCAGTGCACTAAGCAGGGGCTAAACCAGTCTAGGTCTGATTTTGTCCTCGTCATGAGCAGATGGAAACTTACATCTTTCCTTTGCCAGGAGCATTTTATACCATTAGGCAAAACATAAAGCTAGACAAGGAAGGCAAACACAGATCTTGTCACCTGCAGCTGTGTGTCCTGCAGTGTCCAGCTGCTGCTAACTCATTTCTTCCTCCTTTCAGCAGAACATCTGTCTGACAGCAGCAGATTGCTGTGAATTTGCAACTTCTCTGGGGACTTGGGGGTGATCCCCAGTGTTTTGGCCTGCTGTGGCCAAGCAGAACAACTCTCACTTCCAGTTTCTCCAGTGCCTGCATTTTAAGCAGCATTATGCCTGTTCTGCTAGTCATCCTTGTCCAGTGGAGTGCCTTGCTCTGAAATCTGAATGCTCAAAAACTTTTGAATGTCAGAGCTCAATATCTTCCACTGTCCCAACTCTGGGCTGGTTTAGATAGGGCTTAGGAGGTCTGAATTATGCAGTTTTGAGCCCCCAAACAACCTTCTTGACTTTTCCAGCACATGCCAGTGTTTGACTGCTTTACCAAATCACTCTGCGATTTGGTTGTGACACTGCTGCCAGAGCTTGCCAGAGTGGCAGGGGATACAATGAGTGCTTACAGAAAGCACAAGGATGAATTGATGGAGGGTTCCTGAGAAGTATAAAGTGATATATAAACTGCAAAACAAGTTTAATGAAATGCTTGAAATGGCTGTGTTACATAACCATGTTAACACAGCAGCACCAACACCAAAACACTGAACCAAAGCTAGGATTTTCCAAGCTGGGAGAAGTGCTAAGAATTCAACCACCGCACCCACATTACTGAATATGCAGAAGACAAGGAATCAGTTGCTGATTTTTCTGGTAAAATAGTCACTACAGCTTGATAATTACTGCTATTTATTTCAGCAAGGTGCACCAGACTCCTCAGGGCATGACTCTTCACTTTTTCTGCAACATAGAAAGGAGGAAGAGAATGGAGAAGGGTATCTCCCCCACTGACCTGCCTCAGCCAGAGCTTTCCTTTTTCCCATGGATGAGGGTCTGCCATTACCCCACATCATATGAGTGGCTCTAGATAGCTGTCCTGGATGACCTATACTTCTCCCCTAATTCCAAGTCCTCCCAACTAGACAAGTACCTATTGCAATATGTTCAACTCAAAGGTATAATTTTTTTCTATTTGGACTAGGCTCATCTGCATTGATGAGATATGATATGATGGAGATTTTAGAAATTCCTGGTTTGGAAAGTAACTTTCTTGCAGAGGTAACAGTTCCGATTTTTGTATCAGCGTCTAAATCCATATTCCTTACTCTGATTAAAGCTTAACACTGTGTTACCTGAACATCTTCCTACAAAAGACTGATGATTTTCGTCATCAATACAAAGGGGCAATGTCAAGATAAAATCAATTTGCCATGCAGTGAGATGGAAGGAGTACTCGTGCTGAAGCTATGGCTGGAGATGAGCCCTTTTTGCCCTGCTATAGTCAATCCAGAAGCAGGAAATTCCTCAAAATAACCAGCTCCTAGTCCCAGCTGAGAGCTGGCTGATAAAAGTGCTGTGAAATATTTAACTGTGCATAGTAGCAGAATATTAAGAACAGATGTGGTCTAAAAAATCAGCTACATCTAGAATGAACACAAACCTCTGTACAGCATCCCTGGTTCCAGCAGCATCCAGCAAGGGCTCTGCCCACCAGTGCTACAGTGCCTGGAGCTGCTGCCTGGCACCTCTGTAATTTGTCCTGGTGCTCTCTCCCTGACGGCACATGGGAAGAGCAGATATTATCCCTTTACTTGGGAGCTGCCTTTATATCTGATTGCCTATGATGTAAATGCTCTCAATTTTAGTGACCGAGAGCACAGAGAGGTAATCATGCTGCAGGAGACACTCTGCTTGGGTGGCTTTTACCACCCAAGGACACAGGAAGAGCATGAGTTGCATGGAGAAGTAAGACAAACTGACACAAACAGACCTGCTGTTGCAAGGGAAGAAGCAGGCTGGCAGTTCTTCCCATAGCATTTACTGCTCTTTATTTACCTGGAAATGCCCTAATCCTTGGTTAGATGTGAACAGGAACTACCTCAAAGTTCAGAAGTGTTTGGGATTGAAACATCATTTGAGGATCATTACAGCAACTGAGTGGAATGTGAGTGCACAAAACCACATTTAAATTGCCCAAAAGACATGACCCTACTTTCCAGGGTGCCAGTTATTAGGGTTTTCTAGGTACTGACAGCTCAGAGCTTTCAGTGACTCTAGTTGTTCATTACAGCATTTCTGACAGTTAAGTTTCTTTTATCTGAGTGCCTTGAATAACGATTCAGGAGTTTGAATTTCACTCCAGGTCCTGGAGATTGGAAATTCACCCAGTCACAGTATTTCCTTGCTCCCTGGATCTTACTCCAGGGCCTTATGTTTTGGACTTACACTATTTACTTTCTCAGCAGACTGTTTTGGTATCTTTTAGGTGTTACCCAGCAGATATTTTTTAGAAATTTTATTTAGTTGTAACTATCAATTGTTTTCACAATGAATTCAAGAAAAAAATAATTGAGAGTTTAATTTCTTTGCACAGAGGTTAGAGAAGCTCAGTCAATTGTCTCCTTATGAACCAGTGGATGGGAATGGGATGGTTTTGATTGCTACCCAGAGGTCGCTGGCTGGCTGTGACTCACTGCATGCAGTTTTATGTACAGCCGCTGAAATATTCTGGGTCACAAGGAGAGGCACAGCAGCTGACAGTGAGAGGTAACCATGCAAAGGATATTACAATCATGAAGGCACTTTAGGCACAGCTGCTGGTGGACAGCAGGTAGAGGGCTCAATATATCTATGCAATTCTTAATTAACTACAAAAAGTGGTTGGGTCCCTTTACTCCCTCCTCCCTCTCTTATTTCCCAGACCATAAACCAAATCTTCAGCAGGTATAAACTGGCACAGGCTCTTTGACTTCAAAGGACCTGCATCAGTTTGAACCAACAGAGATTCTGGCACCATATGGCTCTAATTATGTTAATGTGAGGCCCAAAGGATGCAGTGCAATAATGAAAAGGAAATACTGTGTGATCCATCATAGCCTTGGCACTCAGGACAGGACTTTCAAAGGTATTTAGGCACCAAAAGAAGCAGACAGGTGTGTAGGGGATTTTCTATGTTCCATTTCCCCACGATAAAAGTTTATTTCCTTTCTATCCCAAACCAGGCTTGGTAGTCCCTGCAAAGGGGGAGAAAGTGCTCTCCCAAAGTGACCAGGGAGAGATATTCCATTTTTATCACCAGGGAAATGAGAGATACATTTCCAAGGTGAACCTCTAACTACTTTGTCTCTAGACTCACTACCTCTGCAAGTGCTCAGCGGGGTACCAGCACTTGCAATCCAGCACTGCACCAGTGCCTGCTGACACCTGTAAGGGAATGGCTAAGTCTGCTGCAAGGCGTAGCTGGAGCAAAACCTTGGCAGGAGGTAAGGATCTCAGCAACATGAATGATTCAAACCAGGCTGGCTCGCCCCAAGGAGCATCTGCTGCAGCATAAGAAGCAATGCTGCTCCATTAGCACAGGTACCTGCAGTTCCATCCTGGTGCACGGAGCTGCAGGAGGACAACTGTAACATGTTCCTGCTCTCTGCACATGGAAACCGACCGCACCCTGAGTTCCCCCAGGCCTATTGGTACGGAATCCTTCAACATCATGGAAACTTCCTTTGATTTTAAATCCAAACAACTAACCACTGTTATTCTTGGACATTTATATTACATTTTCTTTGTATTTTCCATCTCATGGATGATTAAAAACAAATTATTGCATTAAGGTGTTTGAAGTTAGGATACTCTGTGCAGCACTTGTTTGTTTCTAAGTCCTTGTCAGGAATTTCCTGCTGATCTGGTTTTACATTATTTTTACCTAAAACAAATTTTCATGGAGGACTGAAATAGTCCCTAAATAATTTAAAAAGGGTTCTCCCATTTCAGGCTGTTTTCTAAAACCCTTGTACTCTTTCTCTTGCCGGGTAATGAAGCAAGATTGCTGAAAGTACACTCAGGTTGCCCTAAAGGAGTGGGAAACAGATTGCTTAATATGGCAAGAGTTTCATCCCACGTAGTAATTTTCATGGTCATTTTTCATTGTTCTAATGCCTTTATACTGATGCTCGCTTGTAGTGTACTTAGGAATGATGCAACTCTGATGCTGTAATAACCTGTTAGGCAGCTGGATAAATTCCCCTTAAAAAATAAGGTCACCATTTCACAAAGACTTCCCAGCATGAAAACATGTTTATTGATTGCTTGCATTTGGTATAACTTGTTTTTTAGCTACATCACTGTTAAGAGGTTAGATGCAAAACCAGTGCATGGATGTACTTGCTGTGAGGTGCTGCTGCCCTTCTGGAGAGCTTGCAATACTGGATGCTTTTGCTTTAATTCCCAACATGTACTAATGTGTCAAGAGGCACACACTACCCTTGGCACTAGACAGAAAATGTGGGAAGTGAAGAGTAAGATAAACCAAGCAGTCAGGCTGCTGTCCCTGCATATATGAGGATAAGGTTTAAGTCTCTACTCTGCCTGAGCTAAAACAGTTAATTGGAATAGTGCTCCTGAAAGCTGGCAAACACTTGTCTGCTCTGCTAGTCTGTAATGAGCCTCTCTAAATTTAATCACTTTTTTCACTTTTTTTACTGTTAAAAGCAGCTTTCAAAGGGGGGTTGATCAAAACCAGCATATTACTAAAAAATACTGGATTTTGTGTTTTCACATTTCCCGGAGAACAGACTTTTGCTGTTATGATCCCAGATCAATTCTGGGCAAGTGCAGTGAAACATGAGGGTGACTGATGGGTTGTCCTGTATTCCTTCATGCAGAAGGTGCAAATAGCCCTGCCACCTGGTTGCAATAGAGCTGCTTCAATAACAAGCCATTAAATTACTGATGGCGCCCTGTGAGATAAAATATCCCAGAGGATATTGTCAAAATGTACACTGTTAATAGGATCATGACTTCTTATGATTTTAATTTCAGCAAATGAACATTTACAAGATGAAAGCCCACTCCTGCACATTTTTGTGATTGTAACACATGTAAGCAATGTTTCCTCTTTGACTCAAGTTATTTATTGGCATAAGTGTTAGCAAGATCAGAACAGTAACACCTAACTAACATGTTTTAGGAGAAAAATAGCAACAACTCGTGAAAATCTGCATAGTTTCTGAATATTTCTATAAGGTACCTGAAGTTCCTATATACTGCACAGCAGGAAGTAACACACATCTGCCTTTAAAAATTCACAGGACTTGTTGACTTTGACTCAACTGAGAAAAAATGTGTGGGGAAAAAAAAAGTTACAGCAAATTCCTCAAATATTTACCAGGTGAGATACCAATAACAAGACCTTAAATAGGCTCTTAGTTCCACAGTGAGGTATTTAAACAGTGGTTTCATTTTTAAAACTGCTGGCAACAGCACTGCTTATTGACATCTTTCCTGAAGATCAAACCACAAACTTAGGTTCTTACTGTAGACCAAACCCCTATATTTAGGCATTCATTTGGAACATTTTCATTGCTCTTTCCCTTATGTGACATTTCATCATTGTGTTTGGGTAGCGCATGATCATCTAATTAGCACAAATGCTTTGCAACACCCAGCTATTGTGTTTCCTTAATTCCCCAACCTTCTTGGTTTTATAAAATACAGACCAATACTGCACTGAATATTTACTGGGGACCTGGACAATGATGGTCCATTGTTACAGAGCTTAAGTGTATGTAAATGTCTCTTTTGCATTTCCTGTATTTTGCAACCATTTTTCCTCTTCTTATGTTATAATATCTGCAGAGAGCTCTGTGATGACAACCTTACTATAATTAAGATAAAGAATTCATTATGATTTATCCAGAATAGGAATAACTGTGTGGACTTAAACTAAAACCAGAAGGTTTTTCCCTAGCACAGGATTTATTAAAAAACAGACATTACCTCTCCTCTTGCCTCGAAGCTCCCGAGATTCATAAACCACATGGACAAGTGTGGGCCGAATTTCAGGTATTATCTCTAATTTGAGAGACTGGGGTTGAATCCAGGCATAACATAGGTATTTCACTTCTGGCCCCACTCCTAGAAAAACTAGGGATTTCAGCTTTTATTTGACATGACATGGATCACACCTTCAAATCTGACACATGAAAAAAGGTAAGGGAAAAAAGCTGAAGTGAGAAGGGCTAGAAGGAGTCTAAAACATGAGCAAATCCAGGACGCTGCATTGTAGTCACCACACAATGTAATTTCCCTTACAAATGTATTCATTATCATATTAAAATCACCTAAAGTTTTTGCCCCCACAGTCACATTGGCACACTAGAAGAGAGCATAAGGATGGTTGCACACAACCGCTTTGGACCAGATATCCACCCAGTGCAGTGTCCTCTTGCTGTCACTGTCCCTGTCTGGTCCAGGCAGGCAAAGGGACCAGGGCAAACATTCAGCCAGCCTGTCCCACTGTGGTCTCCCAGACCCCCTTCTCATGGAACAGGGCCTCCTGTGCATTTAATACACATTGTGGACTTTTGTCTCGCATGAATTTGTTCAGCTACTGTTTTGAAATCATGTAAACACTTAACATCCATAAGGTCTCATGGATAGGTTTTTTTCTGCTTAAATACACCTTGTTCAACTACCTGCTGATGGGGCCCTTCCACTTCTACTGCATTCTTGAGAATAAAAAAACCCAGGAAAACTCTAATTTGTGGATACCAAAAGGAACTTTTTAAAGCCTCAAGCCATGATTTGTGTATTTATGAGCCCATGGAAAAGGCAAAAATATTCCAAAGGGTATTGGAGTGAGACAGCAGAGCACTGTGAGAAGCCCACTAGATGCCATCACACGATGATGCCAGGAGCTCATGGAAGAGCAGACCCTGTTCAGGTCTCCAGCTCCAGGTGAGCTGGCACTGGCAGAGCTGCAGCACTAGCCTGGATGGTTGCTTGCAGAAAAGTGAGACCTGCTGGGTGGATGGAAACAGCAGAGCTTCTCAAATGGAGCAAATCAAAGCCTTGGAGAGGTCAGGAGGAGTTATTTATGCTGAGAGGTAATGCTAGCTGGAGAATAATTACTTTCAGATTGCTTTTTGACAATTGCTTTTTGGCTGCTCTTAACCCATTGCTTTTAGTTTGATCTCTCCAGGTTCACCTAGTGCTATTCTGCCTTTTTATTAGTTACTATTAGTAATTGTAGCCTGCAGCTATGGGGCAAAGGAGCACAGGGGAAAAATAAAACACAGGAAGAGATGGAGAGGAAAGGGCTGTGGTTGGGAGGGTTTGCTGCAATGTGGCTCATCTCTCCCTGCAGAGCAGGGATGTTCAGACTGACCTGTGGCTGTGCTCAAAGCTGAGAGCACCAGACTGGCAGGAGAGGCTGAAATGATGCAGGTTCATCATAAGCCACCAAGAGTAAATTGAGATGGTGGAGGTAGCTTAGGAGGTTAAATGGCAGCCTTGGAAAGCTCAGAGCTGTGGAAGCTGCAGCTAAGAGCCCTCTGTGGTTGCTTCTGCTGGGGCAAAGGTAAAGCCCTGGTACCCCTGCTGGGGACACACAGTGGACTGGACATTCCCAAACGAATTTTAGTTTGTTTTCAACCTTCAGGATCATTTTAAGTGCCAACTGCCACCAAGATGGACGTGTCATTTGGTTTCCCAGGTGAATGCTGTTTGTGTGAGGAATATCCAGTGGTTCAGCATGGCCTGTCTGGATTAGGAAACAGCTACTGCCAGAAGGATTTTATTATTTTGACTTTGTTTGATGTGCTGATGTGCTGTTGTGCCGTGATGAGATTTCAGCCCTCTCTGATTTAGCAATGACATCTCAGACACACGCTCCTGCTGCAAGCACCCCTGCTGGGGGAGGCTGCTACTGTCCCCAGCAGTTGGTATTGCTCCCGCTGCTGGACATCATGGCTTCTGCTGGGCTGCTGGTACCTGGAGTCCCCTGAGCTCCCAGAAGTGGGGGCTTATTGATAGGCTGGTGTCATATACAGCCAGCTTTGACAGAAAAGGGGCAGGCAGCTCTCACATGGCTCTGCAGGGGACAGCATGGCTCCAGGGCTGCCCAGTGAGACAGGGACAATGAAGGACTCCTAACTCTTCATTATGGAAAGGGACATGCTGGGGGTCTGCAAAGCAATGCACAGCTTATGGGGCAGGCAGGGATGGATCACGTCTTTGAGCACAAGTCCTCCATCACAGGACACAGAGTGAGGGGTGGTGGAAAACCAGGGGACAGCCTTGGCCAGGCTACAGTGGTGGGATGGTGGTGACGCCCCCATACTGACAGCAAAGGAGGTGCAGAAGCAGCAGAGGTCCCAGCACTGGTGTCAAGCCCTAGTTGCATTTAGAAAACCCCTGTGGTCAATTGAAAGCCATCTCAATATTCTCCTTCATCAGTAACTAGAAGCATCAGAGGATGGTGCTTGCCTCTAGATGGGAAAAGAACCTAGTGAAATTCCCAGGGAGGTCTCTCTATTCATTATTTCTGCAGTTTACCTAAAACCACCAGCCTCTTTAATGCAAGCTGCAAGCACTGCCATTTTTAAATAAAAGTGGCACTAATTCTGCTACAGGAACAGCACCTTGGCATTACACTGCTCCAGCATACAACATATACACTTCTTAACCCTCGCTAAAGCTTAACTCTTCAGTGGAACAGAATCTCCATTTTCTAAATGTAGCTTCCTATAGCTACAGCTGTAGCAGCCCAATCAGGACATGTGTAACACACATGTGCTTCTGTGCAGCCATACATGAATCTCTCAAACTTGTTTTTAAATCTTCCTACGTGAAAGAAAATTTATTTTGTGCCAGGGTGTGAAAAAAAGAGAAGTCATTTATTTTATGTAGCAGTTCTGTGGGAGATGAGCACAGACACTCTCCAGAGGCCTTCTGAATCGAATTGTTCAGCTTCTTTTCTTCATGCTTGCTAATTGCTCTGTGCAGCTGGTTTTATTTAAGAGATTAGCGTTTTAAAGTTGAAATGAGGACACATTGCAAATTTTACCCCACCGTTCGCTGTGCTATATACTATGCACAGCAGCTCAGACTGTTAATCATAGGTAAGGGCTAAAAAAGACTAACTGATGCAAATGCAGAGACACATGTGAGGATATGGCCAGCCAGAGGAGCTTAAAGCTGTAAACAAAGCTACTGTGCCAATGAAGGACTTGCATGTTGCAAAATAGGTTAGCTCGGTGCACCCCTTTGCACTGAAGTAAGTGAGCAAGAGTACTGCTGCAGCTAAGGAAACCCTCTAATGCCATCAGGAACACATGCTTGACTTGCCCTGCCTGGTGGAAGATTTGGACAGGAGTTTCACACAGGGTCAGGAGGTGTTGATTCACAAGCCTGGTGTGGTGCTACAGGTGTGTCACCGGAGCAGATGCGGAACACACAAACCCCAACCTTTTGATGCTGTTCCCAGGCAGCAATCCTTCCCCCAGTAAATGTACTGCACATGGAGGGGCTCCCTGCAGCACAGAGCTGTCTGAACAGGTTGGGGTCAGTGGAGAGCTGGTCTGTGATTAATGGTCCAAATGTAATCCAAACAGTATGAATGCACACATCACCTTGAAAAAAAAATAAATAGAAAATCTTCAGGTTATGGATGACACCAAATCATAGAATCAGAATGGTTTGGGTATGAAGGGGCCTTAAAGCTCATTCAGTTCCAACCCCCTGTCACAGGGAGGGCCACCTTCCACTAGACCAGGGTGCTCCAAGCCCTGTCCAGCCTGGCCCTGAACACTGCCAGGGATGGGCAACCGCAGCTTCTCTGGGCACCCTGTGCCAGTGCCTCACCACCCCCATAATGAAGAATTTCTTCCTAATGTCTAATCTAAATCTATCCTTTTTCAGTTTAAAGCCATTACCTCCTGTCCTTTCACTACATGTCCTTGTAAAATGTCCTTCTCCAGCTCTCTTGTAGGCCCCTTTAGGTATTGGAAGACTGTTACAAGATGTCCCCTGAGCCTTCTTTTCTCCAGACTGAACAAGCTGGGCTCTCTCAGCCTGAATCCAAGCCTCAGCCAGAAAATGCCAGAGAGATACTTTATTTTCCTATGACTCCTGTCATTTTTGGTAAATACATTCAACAGACAAGTCATTCAGGAACAGTAAAGTTTTGATACAGCTTTCCTTTCATATAGCCCCTCCTTCTCACCCACTTTTTGAAATTGTGCAAATACATTAACGGATTACAGGCCTGAAACAAAATAAACAATTAGTCCTTCAAGGCAGTTCATACAGTAGATGGTATAGGTGTGTCATAATACAGATGCTACAAGACAGCAATCTTATTAGGAATCAAAAATTATTTCATCAGTCCAGCCAGTCGTGCTTGCTTATATTGAAGGTGGTAGCATTTCTACCACTCACAAACACGTTCCTTTGCCCTTGGGAAAATGACAGATCAGGAAAACCAAGGGTGTGCAGCCGCCTTGCCTCTCCATTTAGCACTGTCCAAGGAAGTGGTAATGTAAAAGGAATGAAAGGAATCACCGTCCTAATCCCTTGAGGATTTTCAGTCTGCAAGCAAGGTCTGGCTGGGCCCTATAGGAGGCGAATGCATGTGTTTAGGTGGGAGAATGGAAAAGTTTTGCTTAAAAAAAAAAAAAAAATCTCATTGTTTTCCAAGCCTCAAGGGGCTGAAAGACTATGTATTTTCAGCATATAGATTCTCCCCATCAAATATGTTTCCCACTGTTTTCAGTGAAAATGCAATGTAATCAGAATCAGGTTTTAAAAAAAGAAAAAACAACAAACCCAAACCAAACTGAAACAAAACAAAAACACAACAAACCAGAATAATTTAGTTAAAAGTACAGTTTTCTAACTGAGGGGAAGTGGTTTGAGGGGAATTTGATGCTACTGGACTTGCTAGTAAATTACATTGTCAAAAAAGGCTTTTAGCAGACACTAGGGAAGGGGGATTACATATATTTAGCATGTGGCCTGTAAAATAACTTGATATCAAAAAAGCAAATGGTTTTCAGTCCTGCCCAAAGCTGCAGGGGAGAAAGATGGCTGCTCCCCAAAGCAGGGATGTGGAATAAGGAACCTTGGAAAGGCTCTTGCTGCCCTCTCAGCAGGAACCTGAACTGGCCCAATTCAGGGACACCCCACTGAAGAGCTGCTGCCTCTTAAACTTTTCTAGTATTAAAAATATGTTATCAAATAAACACTATTACCATCTTTCAATGGTGGCCACTTTATATATGCTTGCAAAAGAGCCTCTTGAATTACTTTGAGACAGCTAATGGCTTGTAAAGTCCTTCTGGCCTCTGGAGAAAATCAGATAAAGATCCAACCTTGGATCTTGACCGACTTCTAGTTTTCCCACTGTGCTTCCTGCCTCACTGCCACCAACAATCTCAGCAGGAACTACCCCTTTCTCACAGGGCAGAGTAGTGACACTCCAAGCTCACAAACTGATCATATGACAAAAAATACTGGCTCTTGACTGTACCAGCGTAACCACTAGAGGTTATATCCTAGAGGTCAGAGGGGGTTGACAGAGAGGGTTACAGTCACACTGACATTTAGTCCTCCCTGGGCCACGTGCATAATACAGGATAGGATCTCTACTCCACCCTTCCTTGACTTCCCTGTAACACTCACAAACCACTCATAAACCTGCCTCTGTAGAGTGGCTTGGTCTACATATTTCTCCAAGCTTTCTTACTCTGCGTATCTACAAAGATCCATTAATAATGCCTCATATCTAGGAAGCTGGCTCCAGACTCCAGTACATGCTTAATGTCATTTATGATCATGACCAGTAAAAGCAAAAGTACACCTTAGGCATTTTTGTTTTTTTCAGTAACATATTTGGGAGTGTAACAGGTAATGCTAAATCAGAAGCAGGATCGCTCTTCCTTCAGTGAAAATTCTTCTAGTTACAGGTAAAACATTAATTCAAGAAATCAAATGCAAGGGTTAGGCGGTTCAAACAAAGCCCACTTCCTGGTTCAAAGCCCAGTTCAGACCTCTATAATGCTCCAGAATTTGTTAAAAGAGTAGACTTTATCAGTTGTGACTGATATTACAGTAAAGAAATCGCTGGTGGAATGTTTTGAACAAATATTGAGCATTACCAGGTAATAATGAAGGTGTTTTTTCTTAAAAAACAGTGATCTGATATACACTGCTTCATTACAGTATATCATTTATTTTGTTGGAGAATGAAAAAAACCCCAAAACAAAACCAAAGCAAAAAACCTGCGATAGGATATGACTAGCCAGGGTTCAGGTTTACTCTCAGGTATATCAGTGCAAATCTGATTATAACAGTACTGCTGATTTGGAGTGGTACAACCGGAAATTGATGGACTGGAAACATTTGAAGTAAACATCCCCCTATGATTTCAAATACCATTCATCACTTAGCTATGCAAACTACTATCAGCAGAACACAGACATGCTACTTTTGAATGAAAAAAAACACCAACCTACTACATTCAAACAAGAAAACCATTATATAAGTGAGAGTGAGTTTAATTGCAGGGCAAATGTATGTTCTTAGTGTTCCCCCCAGTCTGCAGTTATAAATCTCTTTCTGTACGTTGGATGTCACACACT
Source organism: Psilopsiagon aurifrons (assembly GCA_025447955.1). Classification (NCBI taxonomy): domain Eukaryota; kingdom Metazoa; phylum Chordata; class Aves; order Psittaciformes; family Psittacidae; genus Psilopsiagon; species Psilopsiagon aurifrons. The sequence goes on from JAOEHY010027385.1 coordinate 13,136, forward strand.
TCATACTTTCCTTGGAGAAGTGAGGAGATATATTCCATAATTGTATTCATTAGTACCTGTCTTCTTAAAACATTTCCAATTTTTTGGATCAAATATTAGGCATGAGTTGAATGATGTAATTTCTATCATTAAATCTCCAATAACAGCCTGCCTAATCACCTACTGTTTGTTGTTTATTAGTAGCCTTGTATTTGTAGCCATGAGAGTTAAGAATATGTCCACTGAGAATTTCAGGGAAAGGCAAGAACTTTTACTGGAAAAAAACACGCATATAGTTGGAAAAGAAGAGAGGCTTTCAAGCAACAAGTCTGACCTGAAGAAGAGCTTATGTGGCTGAAAGCTTGACAGCTGTTTCCATGTTTACCACTTTGTCTTACGAAAGATTACCTCTCCCCACTAAACTTGCCCTAATCATTTACTAAGTAAGTGCCTTGAAAGGCTAGGACCTTACGGTTTATGCACATTCTTAACAGAAAAATGCATTAATAATACAGAACAGAATCATAGAATAGTTAGGGTTGGAAAGGACCTGAAGATCATCTAGTTCCAACCCCCCCGCCATGGGCAGGGACACCTCCCACTAAACCATATCACCCAAGGCTCTGTCCAACCTGGCCTTGAACACCACCAGCGA
>JAOEHY010027387.1:0-23012 GCA_025447955.1 Psilopsiagon aurifrons
TGATGGTGTAAAGGGCTGATAACAGCTGCAGTTTCTGATCTTCCCCCTCTGAAGGAAAAGTGTAGTTAGGGGTGAGAAGAGGATGAGAGAGGAAGGAAAAAACCTCCAAACTTTGTACATCTGATGAGCTCTTTTATAAGGGGTTCTGCAGGCTCTTAAAAAACGCCAGCCAGGAGTCCCAGCATACAGCTGTGTGCTTGATCCATGTTGCAAGTAGGTTAGTGGGACCAGAAATCAGCTGTTAGTTAAAAATGTTCTTCTAGCAGTAGTTTTATATCTTCTGAGACTTTATTTTATGGTTATCATTTTTAAATCTTAAAATTTGGTACACCTGTGAATGGTGCGTGTGTGAGCCCTTTCAGTGAGAGAAAAACTAAACAGAAGGATCTTTGTGAATGAGGGGATGGGTGGCTAAATACAAGTTGTAGTGATACAGAAAGTACCCTCTCTGGGAAGCTGTGTCTTTTTAGTATGTCTTTGTAGTTAGTTATCCAGGGCAGAGGTTGGAAAGGAGGCTGGGTTTAGCTTTCCATCATTATCTTTATAGTGTGTTTGATGAATGCTGCATGCCGCATATACATTGTAGTGAGGAATTATCCTCAGAGCTCCTGCATAATAGAAGAAACTGGAAATCAGTTTGTGGCTCGCTCTCTGAATTCGGCCCACATGTGCTATGAGAGGGTAGGTTAAAGCTCTGACTTTCACTTGGGTGCCAGTACTGGACAGTTCTGTGGGTAGACATGAGCCAAACTGATGATTCTGAAATGGGTGTTGCTGTTAGTATTTCATGATGAATGTATGTAGGATTCCTTTAAAATAGGTTGTGTTTTTTTTTTTTTTTCTGAATGAAGTGCTCAGTGATTGTGAATTATCATAGCATTACCTGGCAAGTAGAGAGTTTTCATCTTGTGTGAAGAGCAGAGAAGGCAATCCAGTGAAACTGGACAGTACTGAAAAGGATTCAGTGGCATTCTCCTGCTAAATGCTGGGGGGAGTTTTATTTAGGGGTTTTTTGTTTGCTTGTTTTGGGCAGTTGCTTTTTTTTTTTTTTTCATTATAACTGTGCAGAAAATAGATTTTTACATAAATATAGTCAATAGGTAAAAGAAGAAAATATTCTTAGGATCTGTTGGCAGGACTGTATGAAGAAACTTAGTTTTGAAATTTCAAACTGCAGTAGCTGAATAAAGTACTTAATTTTTGCCCCTGCTTATGTGTCAGGATGCACAAAACCATCTGGTAAATTAACCATACAAGCAAGTAGTACTAACAGTGATCACCAGTAAAATGTTTTCTTTAAGAAAAGGAAATCATAAGTTGCACAGCTTATTATAAAGGCAGTTAAACATCCTTACTTCTTACACAGAAGTAGAGAAAGTGGGAGCCTGGAAGATTCAGTAACACATGTGAGGTCATAGGGGAAGTTGCCATCTTCTGAAATCTTTGTTACGTCCTTGTTTCATAGCCCATACTGAGGTGTAGAGGATATTCAGCAGTAAACTACCTTATCACAGCTTCAATGTGTGTGCTTCTTTGGCAATGATCAATGCCACAGGATCTTGCTATACTGCAGAATTAGATTTGTGTGATGTATTTCAATCAGTCAACCAGTCCTCTATCTTAGGTGTCACTCAGGCAACTGTAGAGCTTGCCAGATGACTACTTACCCAAATCAAAAGCTGTTTATTACCTTTTTGAAATTAAAAATGGAACAGTAGATATTTCTTGTTGTGTTCAATATCCTGTTTAGGCTGGTAACCTCGAAAACATAGCTTGTGATCAGCCTGTGATACTGAAGTGTTCGTTAATGTCTGATACAAATGAATCTATGATTTTTCTAAATGTCCTAGTTTAATGTGACTATAATTACTGTTAATCAATAAATTTGGTTGCAGTAGGTAGCCCATGGAGTGACTGGGTATCCTCTTCCAATTAAGTTAGTGTTCTTTCCAGTATTATCTTCAGATGCATCAGAAGGGTTTCTGGGAGATCTACTTTCTGTTGCTTGTCTTTTTATAGGGGTTCATGCTTGAATTGTTCTCAGTGCCAAATCCATGTACTTAATAAAATAAAAAAAGCAGTGTATGTGTGGGGAGAGTAGAATGCAAAATAAATGGGAAGTAAGAAAGTTTGGTTGTTTATTTTTGTTCAACAAAGGATGCTCAGCACCTACACCTCTTAAGCCTGAAGGAATCTGAAGGTGCTCACACCTTTCAGGGCCAATGGTGCCCTTTGAACACCTTGTTCTCCATGCATTGGTCATTTTCCTCATAATACTCACAACATACGTTTTAGATCCGAAAATCTGGATTCAGATTCACTTATAATATAATTAAGTGTATCTCCAGCAGGGAGAAGGTTTCGATGGAAGAAGTCTTTTCGAGGATGCTGTTATGCCACTTTTTATGGCAATAATAGCCAGGTTTACTTTGCTGTAATGTACATTTTTTTTTTTTTTCATCTGAAGTTGGACCTCCATGTGCCTTAGACAGCTAAATTGTTTTAATACTTCTCTGTAAAAACAGTTGTAGGCAAGAGCATTTTAATGGTGATTTTTTTTTTTTTTTTTAAGTGTGTTTGAAGGCAGTGTGTGGACAGTGTGATGAAGGGGAAGAGCCAAATGTTTGTTTTAAGATGTATTTGAATGAATCTGCCTACATAAACTCGCCAGTGTTAAGAAAGAGGGGCTCTGCCCCTTTTAGGTCACAAAGGCCTCTCAGTGGGGGATGGTTTTGGTAATGGAAAAAACAAAAAAGGTTCCAGTATGTGGTGGAGGAGGTAAAATAAACAAACAGCAATGGATGATTACTTCTCTCCATCAAGGCTCCTTTATCCTTGCAAGCTCAGTCAGTGGTCAGCATGTTAGACACCCCTCCCTGTTTTATCCATCCCTTAACTGTGTTCTTTGACAGCATTGGTTTATACAGCTGGGTCTTTGTGGAGGCGGATGGGAATCACTGTTGAACAACAGACATATGAAGGTAGGCGAAGTACCTATGGAAGGGTGAATGGCAGACATCCTACGAGTTTCACTGGAGGGGAAGATGGCAGTTTAAGGGGTTTTCTCCTCCTGTCTATCCCACCTTACAACTCCTGAAGATTTTTGAAGTGGACATCCTTTTGCGATTGTGTTTCAGTGCCTGCCACTGTAGCCTTTCTAAGGTAAAATCTGATACTCCTTATGCTCCTAAAGGTATGTTGTCTGTTTAGAATGGTCTCTTATTTTCATATTTGTGGACTTTTTTTTTACTGTGTAGCAATACATGTTTGTGCAAGCGTACATGTGTGTTAGATGACTAATAACTACATTTTTCTTAGCTAACAGTTCCAGCTGTGTCTAGGGTTAGTGTTTGTTAAGCTGTGTAAGTTACCAGCTGTTTATGATTGTTCTTTCCTTTGAAATTTGACAGGGATTTTTTGAATCAGGTAAAGCAAAAAGTCAGCTTGTAGACAGTGAAGAGCTGGAGTTAATCCACTTACCTACATGTGCCATTACAGTGGTGAGGAAGTATGTTAATATAGGCAAGCAACGGCTTTGAGAAGTGTTCAGTAGCACTTTAGGCTGAACATGCATGTTCAGAAATCAGATTATGGAGTGCAAGTGGCTTGTATGGTACTACTGTGAGTGAGCGGATACGTGCTGTGATGGGTGATTACACCACACACTTGTTAATGTAGATTTGTAATTCTTGTGGTTTTATGAATAAAAAGTAGGAAAACAGTATAACAACTGTCAACCTTTCACAAGACGACTGAAGAAGGCTTCATAGTACAATATGCACAGTGATTTAAGCAGGAGCCGTCACATCATACCATAAACTCTTTCTGTTTTATCCCTCATGCAATTATCTTTTGGAACAGAGATGGCATGACTCTGTGGATGACCTGAAGTAGGAGATGGGAGTGCAAAACTGCCTGAATACTTGAAAAACAGTTCATCTTCTTTTTTGGAATATCAGAATGTCTGACTAAAATTATTTTTATTGAAACAATTTTTGGTTTACTCTTTTTCAAAGTAATTTTCAGAGGCAGCAATTTTCACTGGTTTTTGAAAGGCAACATCTGGGCTTTGGAACAATCTCTTTTCAGCTTTGAAAATTCTACCTCAAATTGCTTAGACGTTATAAATGTTCAAAACTTTTTGTGGTTTTGTGATGTTTGGTTTTGGGTTTGGCTTTTTTTTAATACATGTAAAAGGCAATAATGTATTTATTCCCTGTCACTTTATCTTCAAAATCAGTTTGGTTTATTTTTTTTCGGACTCTCCAGGGTTACTTGTTGCTGGGCCAAGAATGCACCTGTCATGTGTAAACCCTCCGAAAAGGGAGGAGCACATACATGCACATGAACAAAAATATAATAAAAATTCTAAGCAGCTGGAATTAATGCATTGGAAAGAAAATACTTACATCCATGAGAGACATTGCTCTGCCTGAGTATATTTTTTTCATACACACGTGTGCACACAGACACAAAAACGTGTCACTATGCCTGTAATTCTCAAAGGCACACATAGGTTCTCCCACTAAAGTTTTTGGAGGTCCAGTATTTCAGTGATGCAAGTTAAATTTATGAATGGATATGCATGTATATTTCACTAGCATGATCAGTTTTACCAGGAAACATGTAGTAGATGTATGAACATGTGTGCTTGTGTATCCCGTGTTTATTTGCATTTTTTATGAAGTGATGGATAATGATGCAAACGTGTAGGTGAATAATGATTGCAGTTAGAGTTTATATAAGGGTAGAATGATACTGTAAGTTCAGATGCACAAAAAGTCAGCGGGTATATTGGAAATTATTTCGTAAGTGCAATTATATGTGCATTTATTAGAAGCAAATGTGCATGCAATATAAACTTATTATTCTGAAACTACCAGTAGGGAAATTAAGAATGAAGTGGGGAAAAAAACCAGAGGTTTTTTTCTTGTTTCTGGTTTGTTTGTAATTATACACAGAAATAAATAAATCCATTTGTTGAGTTTTAAATATAACTAAAGAAAAAGAGGGGGAAAGCAGAGGAGACTTCAAGCTCGATAGCTGTTTCTTTGGCACTCTCATTACTGAGCGACGGCCTGATGGAAGAGTGGGAAAAGCTGTGTCATTTTACTGAGGTCTCAATCAAAAGAATGGTTTCATGTGCTGAACTCTGGGCATCTTTTGGGAGAGAATTCTTATTATTAATGTTGATTCTACTGAAAGTAATTCATCACTTAATAATGCTTGAAGAAAATTTTATGTCAGCTTGATTAGAGAAAGACTACGAGTGACCAAGAATAAGCTCCCTAAATTGCAAAGTTTTAATATTAACTAACTTTTTTAAAATGAGCCTGTGCTTCCTCAGATTTCTTTGTAATAAGTCAGTCATTCATAATTGTCATAATTTTAAAGCTTTTTCAACTCCTTGCCTTCATTTCACTCAATGTCAATGGAAATTAGGTATGCACGTCTGTGAGTGATGTATGGATTCCTTGTAGCATGCAGCACAGCTCTCCCACTCAGCGTCTGGTGACTGCCTGACTTCTTTTCTGTCATTTTCAAGTATTAGTTTGTACAGTGAAATTTCAAGGCCTGAAATCTCTAATTATTTGACGAGATTCCTCTTTGTAGTTCAACAGGCAGAAGGGTGATGATTACCTAGTGTCACAGTGATTGCAATAGTACTTTCAGCAGTGAGCAGTTCCTTAAACTTTGCATGGAAATAAAACCAAAACTCTGGTATTTCTGCTGCAATGGGAGGACATACGTAAAATAATAATAATAATACAAAGTAAAAGAGCAAGATGTATGAGGATCTTAAGAGTGGGGGGAGGTACATTTCTGAAAGGTTGGTGGGGTAGAGGGAAAGGAAGCCAGAGTTAATTTGAGGATGCACTGGAAAATAAATGAGCTTGTGGATTTAATTCAAAATCATCCAAGCAGAGTCTTTTGCATGAAAGAAGCCAGTGATCAGGCTCAGTTTACTTGAAGTATCAACAATGGCTGCATCCTGCTGTTTCAGAGTTTGTGCTGATAGATGCTCATCATCTTTGACACTGCACCATCAGTTATATATTGCCTGTACCGTAACCACATTTTCAGTACGTGTCTGTTCTGGCTTTGAGAAGTTCTGAGAAAATCCAGGTTTTGAAGTTTGATCTTTTAGAAACACAAGTTTCAGCAGAAGTAAAATCTGATCCTGTAGTTGCTGGTTTATAATATGCTATTAGATTTTGGGGTTTTTTTTAGTTGACATACAGACTAGTGAAAAACAAAATGCTAAAGCTTATTTTGAAGGTATGTCTCTGGGTAAATCACTAAATGTTCCTGCTTAACATGTACTAGTTCCTGTACAAAACCAAGAAAATAATACAAAGTCCTGTATGAGGTCTAAAAAAGAATTAGGTAATATTTTTTGCAGTAATAGAATATTCTATCTTGATAATTTTACAGATTATGGATCAATTGAAGATTGGTTTGTTTCATGCTAAATAAATTACTTGTGCACAATTCCAGTTACCTGCTTCAAAAGGTTAATGAAAATCTTTGGGTAATGCAGGTTAGAAACGGTCAACAACAACTTTTTTTCACAACATATTTCTACTAGACTTGATTTTACAGTGCTTTTCATGCATAAATTCCTTGCAAACGCAAGAAAATGTAGATGGTATATTATTGGTCAAGAGCATAGAGTTTATAGAAAGTTTGGGGATTTTTTTCCAAGAAAAGAAGAAAAGTTTTACAAGGCTTTAGTTAACATTTTATTGAAAGATGTCTCTAACAACTTTCTTATTAAAGGGTTTCAAAACTTGTCGAAATTAAGCAGTTCATCACTGGAATTTTGGGCAGTACCTTTTCTCAAAAAGCAGTTTCCACAGTCTGTGTAAATCAGGTTTATCAGCCAAGCTGCTGATACTTTTCTATACTTAAAAATGCAAACTTTAAAATAGACAGGGGATAAGATATTTCCTGCCCATTTCTTATTCAGAATCTTCTAAACTGGTTTAAGTTACCACATACAGGGAAGAAAATCTGGAAAGCAAAGGGAGGAAGCGAGCTGGATAAAATGGAAATTACTGTGTGGCCTTAACTATAGGATTACTTGCCGCAGCTATAATAATAGAAAGCTGCACAGGAATATTACACGGGTTATGCCATAGTGATCTTGGTTTGTGTTAACAAACTTATGACTTGTTCACCAAACCCCTTTGCAAATAACAAGTTCCTTGTGGCATATGTGCATTTTAAAAGATGGCTGATTGAAACGATCTTAGAAAGTAATAGTAGATTATCCCATCTCAGTGTGTGTGACAAATGAGAGCATGTGTCGTGCACATTTTCTATTGATTAGCAGATCAGAGATGTTTGCCTCTTCTATTTTATTTTTTTTAATTGTAAAACTACTTCAGTAAAGAATTCCAAACCAGGCTGTAAATGACTCAAAGATACTGCCAAGTGAAGTCTGTTTTTAGTGGCATGTGTAGAAACAAGTTGGGCTTGCAGTTCCCAGTGGGACAGAGTGTGGGAGTCTGCCACCCTTACTCATGTTGAGTAATACCTTATTACACAAGTAATCCTGTCACAATGAACAGAGCTGTTTTGGGTTTTTTTAAAGGTGCTTGTTATTCAGTGTACATAAATAATGAATGAATTTGGGACCAAAATGAAATGGAAACAGTCATTAGCGAGCACCTTTTGCTTGGACTGTCTGTAGAGAGTTAACAGCATCAATAAACCTGGGAATATGAACATTAGTACTCAGTGTGATCAGAGATGAGGCAAAATGTATTGCTGACATTTTGGATAAGCTTGTGTTTGTGTGTCTCTATGCATGTGTATACGCTTTCACATTATATATGTGTAGTATTGGTGCTGTCTGTAATCGCAAGTATTTCCTGTGGAAAGGCAGAGTCCGCAGATTTCTGACATGTACTTTAACTGGAGGGAAATATCCCTGCAGATCAGGAAGAGAGTCGAATTGAATCCCGTGGAAAAGTCTGCGACTAGTTTAGTGTATAGCATTTGGTCTGGAATCAGGCCACGTTAGTGAGTAAATTCCTGATGCTGCTGATAGCTGGAATGGCCCTCAACATTGCTGCTGAAGGATCAGATCTGCTCTTCTTGTCCTTGAGCATCTCTTCAGAATGCAGCTCTGTGCATGTCTCTGATGTATGGGACCAAGTGATTTAAACTCTACCCATGAGAAAGACTTAGCTTATAGCTGCCAGAGAAACTCTAGAGGTGAACATTTTCATGCCGATTCAGAAACTGGCTATGCTACTCCAGTCAGGCACTGTCACGCCTAGTTATGGTGAGAAAACAATGCCTCTCTTGATAAGGGAAAAAAAAAATAAATCTTACACAGTCAAAATTTTGACATACAATTTAAATCATCTCTCTACATCCTGTGGACTTGGAGCTGTCAAAAAGGCAAAGCCTGTATTTGAATGGAAAAGCTTTTTATTTCTTTAAAAAGTGTACCAACTATAATTATCCATAACTATGCAGGCCTGTTTTAATGCTGCTTTATAATTACAGGTCTTAATGCTAGATTATACGAAGTCATTTATAGTCAGAACAGAGGGACTTTGGGAGTTTTTAACCTGTAGATTGCTGTGGGTTGTGGCAGCTGATGGGATTTTGCCTATGTATGTATAGGGTGAGCTGTGTAGTGATTGATGAATCCCTTAATTAACTCCCAACAAGTTAAGATTTATGGCCTCATATCTTTTTCTCCTGACACATCTGTGTTTGTCACTTTTGAAGACATGGATAAGCCATTTCTCCAAAAGCTTTTGTGGGTATCTGAAATGTTTCTGAGGTATTTTGCTTACTGTAACAAGATTAGAGTTTTATGATATAAAATCTGTGAAATTTTGTGGCATGAGCAATCCCGTTGAGATGGATGCTGGTTGTATGCTAGAGGGCACTATCTCCTTGAATACTGGATGCCATTTTAGATTTCTTTTGGATTTACAATTTTGTATGAAATTAACCAAATGAACAAATTGAGTTGTAGTGGGATCACTTAAATGGGATTCTGTTAATAATAATTTAAAAACAGAGCTGTAGAAACATCCTCACTTCTGTGAGACACTGAACCAAAGGGAAAAGAAGAAAAAAGGTTTTTTGGTCCCCTGAAATTATTTAGATGGAACCAATACTTGTGATAGCATGAGGAAACAATTCATGTGGACAAAATGTAGCTCTAACTCTCTCCAGTAGGAAAATCCAGCCATGATGAAGTCAGTCCAAAACCACTGAGATCAATAGACACAGGATATCAGTTTAAGCCTACAAAGAGTCTGTTGTAAATTGAGTGTGATTAAAGAAATACATGGAGAAGCTATTGTGAGTTGAATCGCATCGAATATTTGTGGGCTAAGAGTGAGTTAGACGGAGATTCCACTTCCCTGGGGAAAAAGAAAATCATTCTTGCTACCAGGAAAAGCATTTATTCAATGAAAAATTAACAAACAGCATGTTTTTTACTGCAATTTCTGCATATTAAGAAGCCTTTATAAAAACAGAAAGAAAAAAAAAAGTCTCTTTTTGAGAAACAGGGTTGTATTTGAATTCAACTTAATTTCCAGCCTAGCCACTGACAAAAATCGAGCATAGGGGTACCCTTCATGACTTCAGTGTATCTCTATAGTGGGCTGAGTACTGCTTTTGTCCCACTGTGTCTGAAATCTGTAAATTTAGGTTGTCAAAGAAATTACTATTCAGCTATTTATAATCAGTAGAGAGGATTAATGGCAGTTAAAAAGAACCCAACTCTTTTTGCAGTCTGAAGTTGCAGAAGATTTCATCTGCAGAGATGATACCTTCAGAATCTGGTCCAGCATGTTGCTACTTTTCTGAGAGATGTATCTTGGAGGTTTTTTGGGGTTTCTTTAATCCTATCCATAAGTTGATGTTTGGGGAAAGTGATGGTTCCTTTCTCATTGTAAACTGTCTTTCAGAAGGGCGTAATTGAAAACCCTTCTGAGTTTAAACTAATTTGAGGAAAAGATCTTGAAGCTCTGTAGGTTGTAAACTGTTGTGTTATTGTTGAGGGTAGATCCAGGATGTTTGCAGTCCTTTGTTAAGATGGGATAATTCCAGTCCTTCTTTAGACCTAGACCTGTTTAAAAGGGTTCCATTTCAGACAACGTTGTTATTCAGAATTTTAGCTGTGTCTCTTTCCTTATTGTTTATAACAGGAACTCTACTTGCATCTCAAATACAGAATCTTTGAAGACCTACAGTTAGCTCAATAGGAAGATGAAGGGGAAGAAAAAAAGACCACTTCAAATTCAGAAAAGGGATCAATAAAGCTGTAGAAATAATGAAAGGCCATCTGTGAATGAATTTATCTTGTATCATGTGGTTTTCTGCTCATGAACCTGTAATAAATTTGATCCTTTGCTGCGTGTAGACTTTGTTAGTTACTGTCCTTCTGGAAGACATTTCCGAAAGAAGATACGTATTTGTTTATTTAGTTAAATCTTCCATTTTCTGGTGGAAATTTCCAAGCTGTTCATAAGGAGTAGGTAATTTCTGTGAAACTCTGATGTTTGTGTTTGATAGTAAAGTGGATGATGAGATTTCTGAAAGGCCAGATTATGCCTAACTAGCACTGGCTATGGTCAGAGGTACCTGAAAACAAATTGTAGTCATCATTTGAGCTCTATAATCCTTATCTAGAGTTGTGCATCTGTTTTTTTTGAGTGTTGTAGTTGCTTGGAAGACTAACATAGATTAGATCCTCAATTTTGCTGCCTTAGCCATTTTAGCAATTTATTAGCCTTCTAGCATTGTGATGGGCACATGGCTTGTAATTTAAACTGGATCTTTAAAAAGCTACATGAAGAAGAAAAAAGTTTCTTTGTCTCTACTATCACTGTAGATTGGCCTACAGTCCAACCTATAGGTTTTCATTTTAGTTCAAAACCATAATAGTCTCTGCTATTGCTAGTGCATGGAGGTGGTCACCTCTATTGCCTTCCTTGCTTCTTTTTATAAATTCCCTGCAGAAAATAGTATCATCGCTGTTGGGAGTAGTGACAAGCAGAAGGCGATGAAGATCTACAGTGTGCTATCTGAGCACAATAGAGGAAACTACATATTCACTAATAAAGTTAGCAGAAGAGCTTTGTTTCAACGTGCTAGTCAAACACTCCTTGTGAAGCAATGTGACAAAATTTGGGTTATTCTGGGTTAACAGAGGTAGGAGTTTTTTAATACAATTTGGGTATATATATATATATATATATATATAAAATACAAATAAATAATCAATGCAATCCAAGGCATCCTCTATGTTTTATTGTCAAAGTGAATTGTAGTGGAGACTTTCGTAGATGGTTTACTATAATTTCATTTGTCTTATTGAATATAAATGTCCTAAAGTATAGAACATTACTGTGGAATAATTGACTAATGATTTTGTGTCCCTCCCTTTTTGTTTGCCAAAATAGAGACAACTGCTTAGTGCTGATTTTCAGAAAGCGAGATTTTGTAAAAACCCAACTTTCCATTAAGGCAGTGCTGAAATGAGTAACAAAAATATTACACTCAGAATCGATAGCAAATGTATATCTTGGTGGGGTGCAATGCAGAATATAAATAATTCACGTTAACTTCAAGAGGGAGTTGCATGGTTTCTGCAGAAGAAAAGCTTGGGATCTGTCACGTCAAACATAGCTGCAAAATGCTGAATTCAGTGGGCTAGTAGAAAACTGCCAGTAAGAGTCTATGTGGTGATCTCTGCCTTTATACATATGCTTCGCTGCAGACACGTAGGTGGGAAAGCCTAGAAGACAGAATTCAGGTAGGATGTTTGAAGTGTTAGTCTGTTGGACTAAGTCAGACTTTAATAGCAAATACAGATTGCTTCTCTATGTACAGGCAATAGGTAGCTTTCAGAACAGGTAGTGTGCAGCTGTGTGTAGGTTCTGGTATGGGTTTTTTTGCCTGAGTTTTTGTTGTTCTTGGGTTTTTGTTTTGGTGATGTGGGCTGGTTTTTGTTGGGTTTTTTTTTAAATATAACCTAACTTGGCTCAGGAAGCAAAGCTCAAAATGAGATCATTAGAAGCAAAATAAGTCCTAACAAAGGGCTGTTTAAAGTCACTGTTTGTTTTCAGACCCAGTTGACTGCTGCTAAGAATCATTTCGTGCTCAATATGCCAAATCGTATGGACATGCTCCACCTCACAGCAACCCCACACATGGTTCAAGAGGCTGCTGGGCTTTTGAAATGCAGTCCTTTAACTGTGAAGTGGAAAATCAAAATAGGGTAATTAGAATCATAAATACTAGATTTTTGAGGAGGACCAGTATTACTTTAGTCTGTCTTTTCAACTTTTTACATACAATAATCTTCACTTTTCTTGATCATAAGTTAGTATTTTCTATTAAATATTTCTCCTCTTCTTTTTGATTATGCCGATAGGATTTCTAATTTCTCATTCCACTCCTTATTATAGGTGCCCCTGCTTAGCACAGTGGCCCATTGTGCCATCCATGCACATACCCTTATTTTCACGAACAATGTTGCTGTAATTAATCCCAGAAGTCGTCTGCATTTTAATACTTCACTGGACCCCTCTATTTTGAAGACGAAGCTGGAAGTGTTCTGGGTTCAGATTGTCCTCCAAAATCTTCAGTACTGCTGAATTTGGATGAAAAGTGCATTTTCCAATGAGCTAAGGATTCTTTCAGTCTTTCAAAAAATTGAAGATATACATGTGCCATCAGAACAGTGTTTCAAAAAAGTTTCAAAGTTTCAAAAAATTCAAAATGTGGGCCTGAACTTTAAGTCAGGATTTTTGTATGATTTTTACAGTGCCTGCTGTATGTATCCTTTTTTATATAGGTAATAGATATATCATCTAGTATCTATAATAAATGTATATTACATTTACATATGTCTCTTCCTGATCTGACTGTAGGTGGGAAGTATAGGGTTCTTTGATAACAAATCCTCATTTACTTAGTACAACCCTGAATTTGTGTTGTCCAAAGCTGAGATTATTAATGTCCAAATGTTTTAATGGCTTAACTATCCTAGATCTGTGAACCTGAAAAGATTCTTGCAACACGACAATAGTACTCTGTTGTTCACATGGGTGAAGTTTTATAAAGGCAAGTTTTGGCTTCATAGCAAGTTATTTTATTGTATTCCATTTTCTTTTCTTTTTTTTTTTTTTTTTTTTTTATCAGCTATGGTTAAATACATGCGGATGTTTATTCCTTAAAAGCTAAATTGACAATAGCTTGTATCGGGAGACATTCTATCTTCTTAGAGTCTCTTGCAAATGCAAAACCAGATGAGTATTTTTTAAAGGAATTGCATTTCATTATACAGTCTTCTTAGGTGAATTTTCATGTTTAAGAAGCCAGAATACAAGAGAGTGCTGTATTAGTGTATTATTCTCACAACAAACAAGCCACTGTTCTGTTGCTACCTGCTTGGCCATTGTTCCCAATAGTGTATGCTTTGCAGTGGTATTTGGATGGTTTCCTGCTCTCTGCCAGCACAAAAAAGGCATTTCTGTTACAATGGCCCCTAACCACACAATGACGGCATTAAGGATTTATTTGGAGGTTTCATTATTTTCTCCTCTTTTGTTCCTTCCAGGATGTCTTCCAAGCGACCAGCCTCTCCGTATGGGGAAGCAGATGGAGAGGTAGCCATGGTGACAAGCAGACAGAAAGTGGGAGAAGAGGAGAGTGACGGGCTCCCAGCCTTTCACCTTCCCTTGCATGTGAGTTTTCCCAACAAGCCTCACTCTGAGGAATTTCAGCCAGTTTCTCTGCTGACGCAAGAGAACTGTGGCCATAGGACTCCCACTTCTCAGCACAACACAATGGTAGGTTTGCTAATGGTCTATTGTGCTTACATCCATTCTTTGAATTCTGCCTCTACAGTACTTTGGCATCAAGATGTGTACTTTATGGAGTATACAATGCACAGTTACACGTACAGAACACACTACAATAATGTGAAAGTTTTGACCTGGCTGGGATGCCTTTACCCTTCCCTACAAATACTAAATCACTCTTAGTGCAAACCCCACTTTTCCTCACCTTTGCCTACTGGCATTTAGGGTGCTAAGATTTTTTAGCTGCAGCAATGTGGATTTGAAGTGTATGTGTTCAGCAAACAGTAAATGGTTTCGGAACGCTGTAAGTGAGGGTCGTCTTTGGCATGGTGTCTGAACTATCACCCCAATGCCAAGTTTATGCAAAAGTTAAGGCACAGAAGTCTGTATAAAGGGTAAAAAAGGCAACTTTGGATTTTGCTTCTTTTAAAAATTCATGTCTGGTGTGTATTTCACGTGCCACGGATACCTACAAGTAAGTTTGCTGTGCTTATGGAATTAAATTAGCCTTCCACTTTTTCGCTTGTGAATTCCCACCTTTTTGTGCACTTTACAAATTATGCTGTGCACTTAATTCATTGCATTTAGCAGCCCACTGGAAGACCAAAACTGGTTTTATCTGAAAGCAGACAATCGAGGAAAAAGCAATGCCGTGTTCTTCACTAGTGTCACTATCATAACCTGATTTGCTTGGGCCCTTCATGCAGAGTGCTGTGACACATTCTTACAAAGGTGGGAAAGTGCAGGGAGAGGCATTGAAACCCCAGGACTTAGACACCTGGACAAAACTTTCTATTGTGAGCACACTTACACAGCTTTTGCCTGTTTATGAATAGACTGTAACTTTTCTGTTAGTCCCCCACTTTGACAAAGGCACTGACAATTTCACTTTAAGTGAAGATAATGAATGTACCTGCGTTTTTGAAGGCTTTAAAAAAGGCATTGCTAAACAGGTGACAGTGTATTCTCATAAAAGCCTGCAACAGCTCCATAGTGGTATTTAAGCCCTTAGAGCTGCTTGCGCATATGTAACAAGCTCTAAGTAAAAAGCCTTAGGGATTATGATTTCTCATAGGACCAAGGCACTGGGTAGTCACTGCTAGACAAAATAACTCACTGATCCTGATGCATTTTTCTTGTTTTTTTTGTCTAATGCTTAAGTTCAAACAGTGGTTTGGAATATTTAATTTTACTTTGTTATTGCAACTTTAAATGAAGAAGGAAAATTGTGGAAAAAAATTACAGGCAGACACATCATAATCTTTTACTAGATTGGTTACTTCTCATCCTTTATCATATGTTTTATGGAGATGAAATTCATTAATATACAGTTCCAGCCAATGGGAAGTTAGGTAATGTAACTGGTGTATGAGCTTTGCTGCATTTTGGCCTATTCTAAGAGAATGTACTGAAGATAAAGGGTTGCTCCTGACAACATTTAAGTCAATAGATAAACCTGTAATGACACTAGGAGTGTAGAATCAGACCCTAATGAAATAAAACTTTGTTGTCTCCTAAGGAGACCAGCAGGAGTATTTTAACTGCGCCTCATTGAAATGACTTAACTACTCTTTAGCTGATTTTAACTAACTTCTTTATTTGTTCATAGTTTTTAAGCCCAAGAAGATTAGCTGATCATCTAGTGTGACTTGCTGCTATGAAGGCTGTTTAATGTGATGTCAAAACAGTGTGTTCTGTCTCTTTTTCATGCAAGATACTGAATTACTGCATGGCTTAGACACTTTTACTGTAGTAGTGAGATACTGTAGGCTTATCCAAAGTGTGTTTGGGGGGTTGTAAGGACTGGTATTGTCTTCATCCATATTTAAGAAAATTACCAGTTTGTATGAATGTGACATTTTGGTAATATCTTTCTTTTAGTGAGGAGTGTCTTGTAAAAATCATCATCCAAGTAGGTCAGAAAGGATGTAGCCTATGTGTCTCCAGAAAGAAGGAAGTGATCAGCGTAAATGAGTAATATATATATAATCACTCCCTCCGCTGTTGTGATACGTAGTTACAAGAAGGAGATAACTGAACCTGGTGCTTGGATAACTTTTAGATGACTTCAGTTTGAGTAATTAGCAGTTACAGAAATCATTCCCAAAGGGTATTCACTTTGGTAGCATTACAGAGGTCATTTTTATTGTGTTTGAATTGACATGCTCTGCTATTTTTTAGTGTCTGGGAAGCAAATCCAGGCGTGTGCACATGTGCACACGCCACCATACAATGCAGTCCAATACAGTTTTATTGATAAAGCTCTAGCAGTGTGCTTCACACTTCTTAATAGCTTGTCAGCTGTGCTACTACACCTACTGACCGAGTCTGCAAGCTACTATGAAGTTCTCATTTTGCAGCCACATGCTGTCCTTAGCAGGGTACACCTTTTTAGATCTCTCCAATGTCCAGTAAGACAGGATCAGATATATAGTCAGTCTCAAATCATGTACTGCATCACTCCACTTCCCTAAACGATCCTGCTTTGTGCGTGATTGTTGGCTAAGGCTCTTCTCCAGAGTGATTCTTAGATACACATGGTGTAGATCCAGAGAGATCTTTCTGTGTTAGCTACATTTGCAACACCTATTCAGCTTAGGGAACAGTCTCAGTAGAAGAAAGCCACAGCCAAGGGATCTGTAAAAGGTATGGAATTACTCAGCTTTGTCTTATCAGTAGGTTGTATGGCTGAGTTCCTCTTGTTACCACAGCCATCCTTGCCTCCTCATATTCTGCCTCTCAGCACTGGGTCATGAAGGAGCAGTTAGGAAAACAATTTCAACCTTGAGAATCAATTTCTTGGCCTCACTTTTCTAGCTGCTAATTGGCCCTCTGTTTCATAGTTTACTTCCAGCTGTGTTTCCTTTTACAAGTCTGACCAGCTGGGACATTGTGGGATCCTTAAGGCAAAGGGCTGATTGCACTAGAGTGATAACAGTTTATCCAACTGAGACTTCTGAAAATTTACCCTGTTCCACTTTACCAAGTTGTGACAGCTGCCAACTTAGAGACACTGCTCAGAATGCTGGGTAATTTATTTTTTTTTTAGGTGGTCAAAATCCCTAGAAAGAAATCTTAAAACCTAATCAAAAATTGGCAAAAAACTACAAAACCCAACTTCCCATCAAAATGAACAGGGTATTTCTAAGAATGCTGGAACTGAAGCCAGAGAAAGGTTAGTGCAGGGGACACAAACTGAAAACGCAGGAGGCTCCATCTGAGCATGAGGAAACACTTTTGCTGTGGGGATGACTGATGATAGACAGGTTGCCCAGGGAGGCTGTGGTGTCTTCCTTCTTGGAGATACTCAGAAGCCATCTGGACACAGTTCTGGGCAACTGACGAGGTGGCCCTGCTTGATCAGGGCCTGGACTAGGTGACCTCCAGAGATCTCTTCCAGCCTCAACCCTTCTGTGGTTCTGTAAAGGCAGGGGCAACTCTATCCCAAACTGTCTTCCTCTTGATAGAAGAAACTAGATGCTTATTGTAAGTAGGAAAGCTCTTGCATTGGTAAAACCGAAACAATATATTAGACTTAAACCGAAGGCTCAGTAGAAAATACAAGACGAATTATTTGACCTAAAATATATACAAGAGTCCTCTTAGGACATTCATAGCAGTCTCTAAGCTTAGCAGGGAAACACTTGAGGAATTACAGTATCAGTCAGTACCTCTTTTGAAGACACCTATTCAGGATACATTATTTAGACAGTGCAGGTGGTTTCAGGTCATGTAAGTTATGAGGGTTTATATAATTTGTTTCTGTTTGTGTGCCTTACCATGTTGCTTTTGCTACTTCTCAAGACTGCTGATTTCACCAGTGGTGTCTGTCTGCTAATTTCTGAAAACAAGACATCAAGGCTAAAAGCACTGATTAAAATATACGACAGGCATGGTATATTGTGGTCAAGTTTGGCCATTCTTCTTAACTGTAGAATATCAATCAAATACTGGAATGATGATTTGGGGGGGAGGGGGAGGGAGAAAAAGGAAGTTCTGACTAAAAGATCAAGCTGGTAAGGTGCAATTTTAGCCCAGATTTGTCCTGGATTTCCAGTGGAATTTAGAATTAATTTTTAGCAGCGCTTTAATTGACAGGAAATATTGCCATTAAGTAGCTTTATTGTTTCACACTAAAAAAATGTTGCATTTCTGTGGTTAATGAAGTTATTTCTCTGTAATTTGGGAATAATATCAAAGCATTTTGGTCATAACCAGACCAGCACTACTAGTGGCCAAAGAGCTTACCAACTCATTGCTTCATGTTTTTCCTCCACTTTTCCAAAACAAAAGGTTGTTTAATGCTGCATTTGAATTTTCTTATCACATACATCCTGGCCTGTATTTCACCTATTGGTCTGGGGTTATCAGCATGCGCGTAGTACTGGATCAGAAAAACAGGCAGCTAGAGCACTTAGCTGCTGTATAGAAGTTGCAAAGAGAATGTAAATCTGAATGCATATAGCTTTTTAAAAAGTCAAATAGGACTCTAATTATATGGAGCTAAAGAATGCCTATTAAAAAAAACCCAAAACCACAGTGGTTTTAGAGAAATTTTAATTTCCAGTGTACCTTTGTGCATCAAGCTTAGGATAACTTATTGTGATGGCACAATGTGCAGTGTTGTGAACACCAGTGCCGTTATTGTGCCAGCTCTAATAATGAGAATTTCATTGTTTGGGGAGAGCAGTCTCCTACACTCTAGACAAAAGTGTAATTACTTTTGAACGATGTGGAATGTGCTCAGTGTAATAGCACGGAGAATAGATTCACAAAGATTCAGATAAAGCTAGCTTGGAAGCCATATGTGCAATGTGGCAGTATGAAATTGTTAGCAGGCACCATAATTGCAACACACACACACACACACACACGCACACACAATTTCACAGTTTAAACTATAAACTGTTGTTTCTGTAAGAGATAGACAGGCTTATCTGAACAAGACTAGTACAATTAAAACAAAGCAGAAACGGTGGTAAGCTTGCATTTGTCTTATTTTTTGATGTTCTTTCCTTCCTCTTTTAATGGTAAATTGATATTTATAAGATGATGAGATTGCATTGCTACAAACATTGCATTATAAATGTCACCACAGAAGTAGCACATGAAAGCAGTTTCCACAAATAAAATTTCAGGCTGCTATCTGAGTTTGATCTTTTCAGTCTTTACACTTGCACTGTTTCAGAGGTTGGCTCTGTGGGCTGTTAGGAAAGGGAGCAGAAGAATAAGCCAGAACCAATCAAACAGCTGTAAAAGTTGCCCACTGCATCATTTAGTCCAAACCCTAGAAAACTCTCTGCAGTCCTTAAGAACCAGTGATTGTGGAGCTAGAAAAAGTTTTGATGCCTCTCATATCTGCCTGACAAAGTATCTGCCATTTAAGTTGTTATAACCTGTCTGTCCTCCTTGCCATGATCTGTATTATCCTGGCTCTCCAGTCCTGTCCTATCTATGTATGCAAGTAATGCCTACAATATTTAGCTATCATTTGCAAACTATGTGTTGTGCAGGTCCGATATTCAGCAAATAAATATAAAGAGAATGTTTTAATTCTTCACATGAGGCAGGGATCAAAGCCGTAGTGCAATTCAGGACCAGTATGCTAGTTTATGGAAATTCCCTTGGTTTATTCTACCACTCTCTTAATACAGTGAGTTTTGCTTACTTGTGGACATGGAGAATCAGAATGGATATACCATTCCAGCTGAAGCCAATAAGCAGAAAGACTGGCTGAAGTTTGAGATGTCCCACTGGTGTTTTGATCAGACTCTGAAAGGTTTGAAGGTTGGTCAGGGAACAATAAATAAGTAATGAAGTAGGAAAACATTTTTTTCCAAGCAGGAGGAACTGCATTTGAAACAATAAATTAACAAATCAAGACCAGACTTAGCATCTATAAATTGCCTGAAATACAGTGTGCAGATGACTGTAGTTTTTAAAGGCCATGAAGAGAAGTGGAAACAGCAGTTGTTT
Source organism: Psilopsiagon aurifrons (assembly GCA_025447955.1). Taxonomy (NCBI): domain Eukaryota; kingdom Metazoa; phylum Chordata; class Aves; order Psittaciformes; family Psittacidae; genus Psilopsiagon; species Psilopsiagon aurifrons. The sequence continues at coordinate 19,827 of JAOEHY010027387.1, forward strand.
GTTTTTGCTGAAGATCATCTTACTGTGAAGCAGTCACGTTTTTAATGGATTCATTTGGATGCAGTTAAGCAGAAAATAATCAACAGAAAAGGAAACACCTTTGTTTTATAGAAGTGCTGGGAACTATAGATATCCATTGTTTGAAGTGATTATATGCCTAGGAATCAATTCATTGATTTCATACTAGAAAATATCTTCACTTAAGCTTCTTGCGTAGATGCTTGTAAAAGGTAATTCAAATGAAGAGCTGAAAACTGCCACAGGAAAAAAGATAGGTCAAACCATAAAGCCACAGTCAGTAGGAGTATCTGAACCAGATGGTCTCTCTTACAATGAAAAGAACTGAAAAATACGTAAGCCTTAAAAGAAAAGAAAAGTTGGTCATCTTTCTAAGGAAAGTCATCTGTCCTAGGACTTCCATATTGGACACAGTGATTTCATTCCAAGTTAATATCTCAATCCAGACTGCCTTCAGCAAGTAGCTTAGTTTGCAATCACACACCTTACTGAGACCTGCTAGATAATTCCACTGAAGATTGTACATCTTTACTGCAAATAATGCGTTGGCATCAGCTCTGCCAGGTCAGCCGAGTGGTGTATGCAGCTTTCATGGCCTGGAAGTGTAGCAGCATGCCCACAATGATACATTGCATTGCAGCCAGTACCCAGAAGGCTAGGACAACAGTATCTTCCAGAAGGAAGTAGGAGATATCCACAGATTTGAAACAAAATCTTGAAGCTACTGGTTTGAGGAGCAATGATAAGGACAAGGATGGAGAAAGCCCCAGCAGAACTGCAAGATTAGCTTTTCAGCAACAATTTTAAGAGACTGTATGTAAGTGCTCCTACTTCTTGATAATAGCTTTTACTTTCAAAAAGTCAATCCCTAGGTGTGACATAGTACAGGTAGGATCTATGGTATCTCCATCCTCCTGGAACTCAATATCTGTGGACTTTGTGTAGTTTCTTTAGTTCAGGTCCATCACCTATGGCACTCTGTCCAAATTTATTCTGATGTACTGCCCTTTCTTTGGTGATAGTGAATCTCTACAGCATTCTAGTGAGGCAGAAACTCTGCTGCTAGTTAAATCCCCAGTTATCCATGGCTCTGGAAAGAGAAGGCAAAAGAAATGTAGTTATGTTTTCGTGCTTTTCCTTTCAAACAGTGAAGTTACCTCCTTTGGCCAAGCTTCTGCACTGTTAAGAAGTTTGTGGCTTTGGGCTGACAATGTAACTCTCAGAATAGAGACCAGCATACCAGATTTACATACTTCTATCTGACACATGCCTCAAGGAAAGTGATGTGTGAATCTAAGTTGATTATATCTTGCCCCCTGCATAATGCAAACTTCTGCTTTTGCACACCACCTTGACTGATTTTTCTTTCAGTAGTTGACTATTGATTTTAGAACTTCCATATCCACTTAACTTCCTCCAAGCAGCTGGTGTGGTTTTCTCTGTTTCTTTTCACTGCAGATGAGAAAGCCATTTTCTCTATTTCCAGCTTTATAAGAACAATATTATGCTGTCACTTTCTGTCTGCTTGCAGTTGTCCTCTGAAAACCTTTGTCTGCCTTGCCCATTTTCTTTCTCTGCTTGTAGTAATATTTAATGTAGCCATTTTTATTATTAAATCCATTCTAAAGCTTTTTAGTAAATAGCTCATATGAAGATATTGCACAGTAAAAGAAAGTATTGTGCTGTCTGTTTGGACAGAATGTCAATAAACTAGAGGATGGTTTTTTTTTTTATATGCAGCTCTACTTTCAGTAGAGATATACCAAAACTGAAATGCATTGTGAAGTATTGGTCATGGTTTCTTGAATTTAAGGGTTGCAATGAATCTCTGTGATTATCAGCTCCTAGCAGTGCCAAAACCTTCTGCTACACTCAGTACTCACAGTCATGTTTTACGGTCTCTTCTCTCATTATCAAATGTTTGTGTCCATAGTTAGGATGTTACCTATTACAGTTTTTTCTCTCTCCTTTTAATGGCTGAGTGAAATGCTTCATCATACTTTTGCCTTGCACATTCTCTCTGATTATAAAAATTTAAGTTGGATTACGCTGTGCTTTCTTTCTCTGTTTTTTCTTGCCAGTGCTAATGCTTTTGCATATTCACCAAAAGTAATGATGGTTGGAGTGATAATGAAAATGTGGCTTCAGGCAGTTGCTACCATTTAGAGTGTCATGTCATCCAGTCATGTTTTTCTTCTTTCATGGAGGTGACTGCTTCCGCTTGTCTTGAGTATATCAGTGAAATATCACCACCTTCTCCACTGTAATAAAGGGTTTATTAATTTTCATGAGAGATTCATGGCTGGAGAAGGACCTGTAGACTACAGATTTCAATATGTATTTGCTGAATTTTGAGCAGCTAACATAGGTGGGTTAACATTTACAGGACATGCTGAAACCTCCCTACAGAGCAGATCAACATGCTGCAATGTTCCTGAACCAACTAATGTTCCAAAGTGTTTCAAGACAATTCAACAGAGGAAACAAACTTTTTTATTGAAAAGAGTCATTTATGTGTGGGGTAGCAGGCTTGTCTGAATAGTTGGACCAGCCTAATTTCCAAAATCTCTTTAACATTGTTTTAAGTTCTTTGTTTCTTTTTCCAGGTTAGGTACAATTGTGTGACCAGATAAGGCAGTTTTGCTTTTTTCAAAGGAGAAGGAGACTTGATGAGTCCTGTGAATTTAGCATCACTAGATAAACAAATGAATATAACTGAGTGGAGTTTGTGCCCAGTTTAACTAAGGATAATTTTTGACAGAACAGTGTAAACAAGATTGTAATTATGCATGGAAATAATCTGCTTCAGCATACTTTTTTTATGCTTTTAAAACTGAATCCCCCCCAAGGAAGAAAAGGGCTATGAAGATTAACATTTTGTACTGTGTGAAGGCAACATGCAAATTGTATGCATTGTCCAAAACATAGACCAATAAAATCTACCATCAAATTGTTATTATATTTATTTATATTGTACCCAGAACATTATTTATTTTTATAGAATCGTAGACTAGTTAGGGTTGGCAAGGACCTTAAGATCATTGAGTTCCAACCCCTCCTGTCATGGGCAGGCACACCTCCCATCGAAAAGCATGTCACCCAAGGCTCTGTCCAACCTGGCCTTGAGCACCGCCAGGGATGGAGCATTCACAACTTCCCTGGGCAACC
>JAOEHY010027388.1:0-19391 GCA_025447955.1 Psilopsiagon aurifrons
CATCTTTGTTGGTGACATGGACAGTGGGATTGAGTGCGCCCTCAGCAAGTTTGCCAATGACACCAAGCTGAGTGGTTTGGTTGATACGCTGGAGGGAAGGAATGCCATCCAGAGGGACCTTGACAGACTTGAGTAGGTTGCCCAGGGAAGTTGTTAATGCTCCTTCCCTGGGAGTTCAAGGCCAGGATGGACAGACCTTTGGGTGTCATAGTTTAGTGGGAGGTGTCCCTGGCCATGGCAGAGGGGTTGGAACTAGATGATCTTAAGGTTCTTTCCAACCGTAACTATTCTGTGATGCTATGATTCTATAAAACGTTGTATGTGACACTCTTCAGCTTGCAGCCTATTATTGGAAGCTTGGGATTTTCAGCTGACTTTGTTCTCCATTAGGAAATAAGCTAACAGCACAGAAGCTCAAGATGTTTCCTTCTAGCCTTATTCAAAACATCATTCTGGGGAGAGGTACTAATGCCAAAAACTCTGAATGGATATCTCTGCAAAAATATGGAGGCGACTGCAAAATTCAGTCATAGCATGGGGGTGGTTTCAAGCTGCAAGAGCAGTGTTTGCTGAAGTTACCTTGTGTTTCAATGCATCTGTCCAAAAGGACAGGACATGGCCAGGCCATTTTCAGAGATGTTTTCCAGGTGCATGAAATAAAGCTTTAGAGGAGAAGGAGCAAATTATGTCCTGTTTTAACTTAGCAGATTTAAGTGTTTTTGGAGTTAATGCTGTAAACTACATAAAGATAATCTAGCTGGAAAAAAAAAGGGATCCCCCCCCCTAAAAAAAAAAAAGGGTTCGGGAAGAAGGACCATTGAGAAGTGGCACTGAGACAAGAACAAGCAGACATGGATAGAATAATGCATGGAGACTCTTTTAGCTGGTTTCAATGTAAGGTAAAGTTCCAGGTGAGACTAAAGTGAGAGAGAGATGTGGATCCAACCCAGATTTTTAGCTGAGGTTTTGCAAGGCTGTGACACCTATGTGCAGTTTGTTACCACCTCTGTTCAAGTAGTGTCTTGCAGGTATGCCATTTACAATTTCCGTTTGAAGTTCCCTGAAGTTGAATTTATCAGTCTTCCTTCAACCATAAATATCATTTACAGATTTCTAAAACCTTGCATAGCCTTGCACAAAGGTAGTGTTCTGCTGATAATTTCTCCATGCTCCCCCCCCCCAAAAAAAAAAATACCAGCAGCAAAACATCTGAGAACTAGGTTAATTTTTCCTCTGAGTAGATGATGGGGCTAATGATAATTGTATTTCTGATTCTTAAGCACTAAACTGAGGTGCATTTGATCCATAAAAAGGGATATGTGTGACTTTCCAACAATTACGATCTTCCCCTTACTTTTTTTCTGCTTGCTGTTTTTGAGATGCTGCCCAGTTCAGTTCACCACAGTCCCACAAACATTTTCAACAGCATAGCAAAGGAGTGTAGCAGGAGGAGGTGTGAAGAAGCTGCTGCAAATCCTGCTGTGGACTACTCTCTTCTACAAAAATGGCAGTTTAAATATACATCAATCTGCATTTCATAGCTACCTAAGCCAGTTGTCACCTGGGCCACCCCAGTGCCCACTTAAGTCTTTCTTGCTGGGGTTTTACTTCCTGATCTGTTCAAATGCTCACCCAGCAAAACCAAAGCAGTTTGTTTGGAAACAGCTCAGCCTCCAAATCAGTGAAATGAGGTGGGAGGCTGTGGGGCACTGAGGGGAAGGTGTAACTGTGGTAACCCAAATTTTTATTAAGCTAGACAGCTGTGGAGAGTTAACACTGGATCTGGCCTGCCCATCCTGGAGCTACCTTCTTTTTCTTCTCCTAGTCTCAGCGCTGGCCTGCACTGTAGCTGCTCACTCCCTGTAGTCCAGGAACTTGGCACCAATAAAAGTGCTATCTGCTGGCTTTCCCACCTATGCAAATTTGTGATTTTTTTTTCCCTCTCCCTTTTCTGGCAGAACTGCCATTTTTCTCTACCAATTGCCCTTTCTTTTCAAAGGCGCTGGGCTTTGTCTCCTCCTCCTTCATTTATCCTCTGTTAAAGTCAAGTGATAACGCTGAGCAGATATCTCGTTGCTCCCTAAAATTATGACACCTTCCGTGCCCTTCCTTACAATGGGAATAGTCAAAGTATTTTAATGTCATACATTTGTATTAAGCATAATTGCCACTATGCTTCAGTCACTTCTGGCTTTTGAGTTAGCAAGGATGGGTTTCTTCCAGATTTAGGGAAACAAGAATATCATAATACCTGCAGCACATGGAGTGCTTCGGCCTTTGAGCATGTCTAATGCCACAGCATGGATGGTGAGTGGGTGAGGGTTGGTTTTAAAAACCTTATGAACCTCAAGCAAAGATTCCACTGATTTAGTAGTAGTATTGCTTGACAGGGGTTGCAGCACTTGGAGATTGGTTTTATGACTCCTGTTATCTGAAATTATAGATAAAATTTTTTGGATCTCTGTTTCAGTGTTTTATTCAGAAGTCTTGACTTAATTAGTTATATCTACATATGGAATAACTACAGACTCTTTGAACTGCCCTGGGACTCACCATGGACATGGTATTTGACGTTCCTAGGAGTGAACTTTGCATACTACTGCTTTCATCGCATAAGCCATGGTAAGAGTTAATGAGGTTTTAATGTATTAAAATACAAAATATAAAAATTATTTATTAATAAAATGAGTTAATTATTTATGTTTCTATATTTAATCTTCTCTATGCATATATAGCTGCTCTTCTTCCCAAGGATTAACAAGGACTCACTTTTGCTTTGACCACAGAAAACGGTTTATACATCATCCTCTGTATAATAAGCATGATTTTGTGAAGAGTGAAGTATCATAGAAAAAAAAAATAAGAAGTACATAAAAAATTTAGGGCTAATATCCTTATGGGCTTATATGAAAAATGCAGCACAGTACAGGTAACTATTTTAGAACCTTGCGGATTTGCAAAATGGAGGGCAGTAAAAAGTAAGGTGTAATGACAGGACAGCTGGCTAACTTTATCTGTTTCTGTGTGGTTTTAAAAAACTTTTATACATTCAATCATTGTTTAATTGGTAAATGAATGAAAATGTCTCTCTACTTCATGTATATATGGACATAGATACACAAGTATGAATAAGATGGTTTAGAAATCTGTCTGCTATTAACACTTAACTACATAAATGCAAGTTCATTTTTAACTTGCTTTTATAGTGAAAGAGAAAAAGCACAGTTTAGAAAGCATTTAGTTTTTACTGTAACAGTGGAGCCCATGTAAATCACGCCACTCATATCTGTACACATATATATTGTGAAGATGTAATGATACCGATTCTTATGTGTCTGTCTTGTTATGTAATTCTGTTCCATAGCAACATTTTTGGTTTAGCCTCTTATATCACATCTGAAAATGCAGTAACACTGTCAGTTCTAGTTTGGGGCCTGGTCTAAAGTCCGTAGCAATGAAAGAAGAATCTTCCTGTTGTTTAAGAGACTTTAGACAGGGCTTCTAAAGGCAGAGCTCTCACAGCATGCTAAATCTGTGGGATCTAGTGACGCTAGTTTATGTAATGCGCTTTCAGAAAGGGGAAAAGTTTTGGTGCCAATAGGTCAGCGGAATATATGGAAGTAGGTAAGAAAGGAGCGTGATCTGCTGCGAGGAGTGGGAAGGAGGAAGGGTCCCTCCCAGGTGGGGATGGCAGGCAGGCGTGAGAACAATGCAGGGTGGGTGCAGGGGGACAACAATGGTGGGGGACAGGGCGGGAGGTGAGGAAGCAGGGGGAGCTGGAACAATGCGGTGGGGGGACATTGCGGCTGGGAGCTGGGAGCCCAGCGTGGGTGTACACAAGACTGGGAATATGCTTCGCAAACAATGACATTAACAGTGCTGGCAGGGCTACAGCCTCCGTCTGAGAAATAGACCAGAGCGGGAGGCTATTCCTGCATTTAAAAATATACATAGTTGCCTTCAAGTGTTAGAAAATCACTAGCCCGGCTGTGCTTTCACTGAAGCCAGTGGTAAAATTCCCACTGGCAGAGAAGGGATCAGGGTCAGCTCCATGTTCTCTCAAGCAGTTGCATGTATTTCTGTTCCTGCAGCAACTTTGCCTTTACTCTCATCTGTTTTTCTGTATTCTGGGGGGGTTGCACACTTTGAAATGAATCTTGCTAACAGTTTTAGAATTAAAAGCCAAAACTATTCCATCTGTAGGTAATGGAATTGAGGAAACTGCATGAGAAAATGCTGCTTTTGTCTTAAGAAAGTCAGCACTGACGTGTTCTGTAAATGTTAATTTACTCTTCTTCAGGTTACAGAGATACTGTTTGCTGTTAGGTCTGTGCTACTGACCAGGGAACTGATGCAACGTTGTAGGAAATCACTCTAAATGGAAATTTTAGCTTAACCGATGCTTTTCTCTGGTCAAGCAATGATGAAATCTGTAGCACAGCAGCACAGCTGTGAAAGTCGGCTGCTTTGGAAGTTGCTAAAGAAATTTAAGTGTAGGAGATGGCTTTAAAAAGTAAAATGTAAACTCATGAAAAAATACCTTTGCACTTTGAGAGGCCAGGGCACTGGTGCAGTCTCCGGAATAAGCAGACAAAACACAGCTTCATGCTAGAAAGTGGAAGGGCCCAATGATTCAGTCTTGGATCCTAGAGCAAAGTTGAACATTAATGGCACATGTATATCCCAGGAAGTTCAAGTTGTGTGGGCTTATGTGTGGGGATGTAAATAATAGCTCTGCTTCAAACTGGAAAACTAAAATTCAGATATGTTTTGCAGTTGTTTCTTAACACTTGCTGTAATTTTGATACAAAGAATCATCATCACGTAGCTTTTCTTGTCTCCAAGCAATAATTTATTAACCCCCTGGCTTTGTAGTACCTTATTTCATGTTGTACATGCAATAATTGGATTGTCTGTTTTGGTATTTGAATAAATAGTCTGAATCATTACAGTTTTTAAGTCTCTTCTCTAGCAGAAACTCTAGAGTACATTATCAAGTTTTTACCCAGCACTTGGGAAGCTATTTTTTCCTCTTCACTATATGCGTGTAATAGCTATTATCATAAACTGAAGTTATACAGCAACAAGAGGAAGTATTTTTAGGTGTGATCTCATTTTGCAAAGGATAGAGTTATTCTAAGTATGTGCTTGTATTTTCCATTGTTTGCAGTAGCCACTAAAAAGTCAGAAAATAAAATGTTTCACCACTTATTTCAGCGTTCTTCTGGGACTGATCCAAAACCCATGGCAGTCAATGGGAGTACTTAGCCACTGCTTTTTCTCCTGGTGTTTTAATGAATTTATAAATCAATGTAACTTGTCCGTTTGTTTCAGTAAAAACGTGCATTATGGCTGTACTACCAAGAAAAGTTAGCGGTAAAATCACAGGGTTTCTTTTAATATTTTTCTTTTTTTTCAGGAAAGGGTATGTGCGGGTTTGAGGGATTTTTACCAGATAGTTTAATCTAGCATATGTATGGATTACTCCTCAAGTTTCCTCTCCAGCTGCCGAGTCCTTGCAGAGTTCCTCCTGCTAGAAAGGGGGATTCGGTGGTCCCAGAGTAGTGCTGAGCCCCAGCCCTTGTGCAACACACCCCTCCCTGCGCCCTGGCCTTGTGGATACTCCTATTGCAGACATATGACAACGGCAGTAAGGAATTTGGAGGCTCTGTAAAGTAATTTCTTCAGCAGCCACACCTTTTAATCAGGGGAGGAAGTCTAGAGACTTCCAGACCCATGCAAAAACAAGAGACGTGCGCTTGTGTGGAGCCCAGGTCCCGGCTGCGGGGCAACTGGAGGGTTCATGGCTGGCTCTGGTGTGAGGGGTTCTGCCAAGCCCACAGGCACCCCTGGTCTGAGCAGGGTCCTCAGCAGTGGCCTCAACCTGTGCCCCAGTTGGGGGATAGTGCAGAACTCTAAACCTCCTGTCCTCTCCTGAAGGAGTAGTTTTTAACCTATACTTCCCGGGGGATTGCATCCTGCAGAGCAGTGAGGTTTTATGTCAGCCAGGGGACCCTCCTCTCCTGTTTCAGACCCTGAAAGAAGCTGTCCAAGTCTGACAGCCAGCAGGTTTAGAGAGCCTGTCTCTTTTTAACGGCAGCTTCCAACACCTCTTTTGTTCTCCTTTACTGCTGGGGATTTTCCATTGCTTCAATGTCCCTCCCCTCGGACAACCTGGGAGAAGCGAGTTTCCTTCGGCAGGGCCAACCTCCACAGCAGCTGCATTGTTCTGCCAGGGCCACGGTGGCCTGTGTCAGCCACTTGCCTCCATTGTCCGCTGGCAGCTTCCAGCACCCTGTGGGATACGTGACACGGTCCCTGTCAGCTAAAGGCCAAGCCAATATGAGCTGATGGTTTGAGTTGTGTGCAGAGGTTGTAAAACAGGCTTTAGCTGATAAGTATATCCTCGGCAGATTCCCCAGCCGCTACATAAAATTTTGAGTTAATGGCATTTCTCTTAATAATTCTGAGTTTATTTATGGTGGATAAGACATAAACTTTCTAGTACACCACGTGTATTCTGGAGTGATAGACTCTAAGCTTCTCAGATTCTCCCACCCCACAGCACTGACCTTTTTGTCCAAAGCCAGCTTCTGGAGGGCCATAGGACTAAGAAGGAACCCTGAAAACTCACTTCAGCTTTGTCCCTCAAAAGGCCGTGCCTCAGATCTCTGGCAAAATGTCTCAACTGAGGATGTTAAGGTGGTTTTCTTTCTATGATTTCCAAGAATTGGAAGCTTTGTGAACTTTTCTTCTCCTATTTTGTAGATGTAAAAAAAAGTTTTTTCTCTTAGCCATGACTTACATTGCTTCTCCCTCTTCTCCCAGTAAGCGTCTTTTGTTACAGTTTCATAGAACAATATCTTCAGCAGCAGAGCTGCATTCGGAAGTTTCTGGCTTTTCTTTTTCTACACCATGCTGCCGTTTACCACCCACTCAGCTCTGAAAAAAAACCCTCCTGCACAAAGACTGTGTGCATAAGATCACTGAAATAGTCCATGTTAAAAAACAGGATTGTACTGGGTTTCTTTCTTAAACAATTCAACTCAGTTCAGTAGTCATGGGGTCAACTTAGCCATGGGCTAAGCATAAGCGACATAATCCAGACTTGCTAGCACAGAATCTATGGGATAGCTGCGGAGACTTCAGAGAGAGCAGAGAGGGTTTTCTGGGTCAGTACTGCACAGGCAGGTAACTCATTCATTTATCTACTCATTCAGAGTGGATAAATTGGAGCAGGTAATGTATCAAGATTCATGCGATTAAAATGACTGGAATGGGTAACAGTAAAACGCAGTCTTGTTCTTTTTGCTAATTACTACTGATAATGTAGTCTGCACTAATGCACCTAATATGTTATCACTTTGGATACCATTGCAATGCTATGTTCACAGTTGAATAAGGAGATGAGTTGAACTTGCGAGCTTGATAAAGGAAAAGACGGCAGAGCTCTTCACCATCTACATTTACAACTTGGTTTTGGAGAGTGTATTGGAATCATAGGATTGTGCTATCTTTATTTATCTGACTCATTTCTGCCTTTGAAGTGCTTCTTTCATCTGCATTTTATAATGTACTTGTCTCAAGTCATTGTATTAGAATGCAGAAGTAGATTTTATATTAAGAATTTAAATGATTTTGTTTTTAAAGGACTTCAGATTTATGGGAAATTCATTATAATAAAATGGTGTCTGACTTTATTAGGAACATGGTCAGGGATGCAAGGTTTTCTTCTCAGGAAAATCTGTGTTCTCCTAGAAATACAATAAATGACAACGATCTTCTACATGCCAAAGGATCCATCTGGAGGACAGGGGGAGAGGATTGAGGGGTGGTGATTTTTTAGGCTTGTCCTTGCATGTAGAAAAATGCCACTGTTTACCCAACTGGATATGTGGTACCGTATTGATTATCCAGCATGAAACAAATTTAATTCTGCCCCAGTGAAAGATAGAAAACTTTGGAAACTGTCAAGTGACTGAATGAGGCTCTGTTCTTTTTCCTGTCACGGCTTGTGTTGATTGCAAAGGGAATTGATACCCAGTGATTAAGAGAAAAATATTCTCTTCTTGTGAATTTTAGAGAAAGCATTTTTGCCATTCTGTCAGGGGTTTTTTTCTTGCTTTTTAAACAGGTTTGGGGAGAGCAGGATATTAAAATGCCGACTCTGCTTGCCTCACAAAAATAGCAAAAGCAATAGCTGGTTGTCACATTTTCTGTTCTATCATCTGATTGATTGTAGTGTAATATCTGCAGACAGCATAACATGAATTGAAAATAGAGTTCATGTGATTATGATTCATTCCCTGCCTTCCAAGTCCACTGTAAATAAACTACATCATTTCTTACTTCTATACACTTGTTTTTATAACTATACCTTTCCTTACTTTTCAGATATAAGAGGTGCTCCTTTACCATGTGTAATTTAATTTTCTGAGTGGACACTAAATTTGTAGAAGACCACAGTCAATCTCAGCAAACCAAATTCTTGCTATTCCTTCTGGCATTTAATGTATATTTTGGTTGAGAAAGTTCCCCTGAAATCTACCTCAGCTGCAATAAGGCTTCCTGACATGGAGTGTTCTAGGGTCCCATAAAATTATAGGAGCCTGCTTGTATTGTTTTCAGGTTATTATTGTTAATAATAAGTTCCTGTTGTTTGAAAGACTGATTTCTTGTATACTGGCAAGAATAATGTCTTCATATGAGGTGAGGTTGACTCATTTAGTCTGGTAAATTTATTGTGGCACATGCAGATATCACAAGCCCCTTCCTGTTTTACTTTAGAAGCTGAAAGATAAGTGACTTTCTGAAAAGCCTCTGTAACCTGAAGGGCTCAGAAGATAAAAATAAGAGGATATCCACCAGAGAGTTTTTAATTATTTTCTGAATATCCTGAAGATGTTTATGAGTGAATAGATTTTTTTTAAATATGCGGAATGCCAGAAGCTATTAAGAATAATGGAACTAATTCACCAACAGGTTGGATGAAAGACAGTGTGATTGGCTGTAAACTTTTTGGCTCTTTGGAACTTCCATAAAATGTGCAGTGGAGTGAGAATATGATGTAGTGGAGGGTAGGGCATGGCTCATTGCTGTAGGTAAGAAATGAGACTTCATGGTCTGGGTTCAATACCTAGTCCAAGGAGACATTAAGTGGCTTATCTTTGGATGATGGAAGGGTATTGGAAGAAAAGTAGCTATACACTTGCCATAGTTCTCTCAGGTTTTCTGTAAATATCTGGTAACTGCTTTTCTTTGCTACAAGACACTGGGAGAGATGGATCTCTGTGATTGTTATGAGTTAGGCCTGGATAGGAGTATAAAAGCAATCTTTTTATTAATTTATTTAATTTTTTTACAATGCCAGAGATGATATATAGTTTAAATATCATGAAATATGTATTCATGAAAGCATGAGCTGACACTGTTATGACACAGTTCTTATGCCAAAAATTCAGGTGGTAATTCCATCTACTCTCGGCACTGTTTATCTTTCTCAAGCTCCCACCATGAGAGATCTGGCATGCTCCCCAGTACAAAATGAAAAAGAAAAACCGTATTCCTCCATTTTCCTCTTTAGTCATCTTTTCTTATAGTTGGGAATGGGGCCAGCACAAAGTTAATACTGCTCTCAAATATCACTCAAATCCTGCTTTGTGGATTTACATAATACATTGGCGTTCTTGAGGCTCTTCATATAGACATGCATTAGCTAGCAGTACTTATGGGTGTCTGGAAGGTAGAATCTCATCTTTTTCCTACCTGCAGTGCCTGGATTGTTCCGGAGTGCACAGACTGGGGAAAAAAAGCTCTGGATCTGTTTGCACAAAAGCAAATTTTTGACACACTTTCAAAGTAAAACATTAGAAAATGTGACATAAATATCCTTAAATATTCAAAGCCGAGGGGGGAAATCTCTGTTGTTTCTCATTTAAATTTTTCTTTAAGTGGTAAAACCTAAACTTTCTGAAGCTTGAAGTGAATTCCAAAAGTCATTTGTGAAATGACTCTCTTCTGAGGTCCCCAGGAGTCGTGCACAGTATGTGGATTAAGCAGGTAGTTGCAATGAAGAAACTGATATATCACACACATGGCTGTTGTGATTAGAGGCATACTTCTGACTATTAAACTAATCTGGTAGAAGTGTGATTGCGCATGAACAACTTAAAGCAGTATCTGATGGGATGAAGTGGAAGAAGAAAGTTTACTGTAAATTAGCATGGGTTGACCATTCAGAAGGTCAGCTATCTTCACCCATTTTGTACCCGTGGCTAGTGCTGCCATCTAGTCCGTGTATATGCATTTAAAAAGGAAAAAAAAATCCTTTTTTCATCTGAGTGGAGACATGAGTATGAAAGCATCTAGCTTGCTGTGCAGGGAAACAGTTCATTTGACATACTTTTTGAAAGCATTTTGAAATACTTTCTGACAAACTTTTGCAAGTGTGCTGCTGAAAACCAATGAAATGGTGCATAACACGTTTACTTCTTAAGTTGTTATAGAACATAAAGTAAAAAGTGAATTATCCGAGTTTTAAAGTGAACTCTTTTGTAGTTAGTGAGTGTGGGAGAGGAGAAACTAGTTCTTCTGCAATTGTTTGAAGTTGTTTTTTTTTTTTTTTATGGAGTTTTACCTGAAAAAAAGGTTTGAAATAATTCTATTATGCACTATTTGACCTTCTAATGATACAGAACCACCTTCATTCAGATGACTTCATAAGTTAAAGAGGGAGAATCTCTGTGTTTGGAAGTTCAGCTATTTTATTTGTTCAAGGAAAACAGTCCAACTATGTCTGTCTTCTCTTCCTTTTTTGTTTTTGTCTTAAACTTCTAATATGTATCTTATGCTAGAAACTTCCATTTAGAGTAAGTGAAAATCAACATAAGAATATATATTCTTGTTTCCCTTGACCTTATTTTAAGCTATATTACTTCCACTAAAGGCTTCTTACAAGAGAGAAACATAAAAATGCTCAGTAACATCTATTTTCTGAAGAAGTTGTGCACAACTCATTTCATGCAGGCTTATTTTAAACACATTTCTTTCCTAAATCATTTGCAATGATTTTGGAGATGCTGATACTGCATTTTTTGCACAGTGTCTTGCTAGAGGGCTGTATCTGGGGCTGGAGGAATGTGTGAAGAGGGGCAAGGTTCATTTTTATGTCTCTTCCATGTTTTGCCTATCTACTGAAATCATGAGATCGACAATAAAAGGTACCAAATGTAGCAGCAGTTTTTAATTTGTGATATGAAAATGTGATTGTAAGGAATTAGATTTAAAGCACACGCCATATAATTAATCAAACAGCAGCAATGGTAACTATTTTTTGTCACTAAGTTTAAAGTGGAAGCAGAGGCTCAGAGAAGTTAAAGGCATTGTTAAAACAGATGGCCTATAGAGATGCTTGTCCTTTTTCTGTTTCAAAAAGAAGTTGTTTTTCTCCTGCTGTGGTAGTAAAAAATTGCCTGGTCATTATTGCTGTGTTTGTCAGCCTGTATAGTTTTAGCATGGAGAAAGAAATGCACAGAACCTGTACCTGCTCTGAAGCAGCACTTTAGATAATAGGCACTACGAAGACCTGTAGCATTTTGCAAACAGCTCTCTTGAAACTTGTTTTCAAAAAAGTACCAAACCATGCATAATTTAGCTTTGGAGCACTTTCACAGTCTACCTGCAGGGAAGGTAAGGTGGCTCCTGGGGCACAAATGAGTTTCTGTGGCTATAGGATGCAGAGCAGAGATATGGACCCAGCAGTCTTCCTGGGGAGATGAAACATTCTGATGGGCTTGGGTTTGCACATCTATTCCTCAGCAGGATGTTGCTAAAACCTCCAGTTTCTGGAGTATTATGGCCAAGGACGTAACAGAAATACTATTTCCGTTTCTTCCATGCTTCTTGTGCAGTTTGTTCTGTAATTTAAACATAGTTCTCCAGTTTGTATCTATCAACATGTGTATTTTATGCGTGGATACATAGATTTAGTTCTTTTTGAATGGTATTTGGTAGCATGGTTATGTGCCTGAAGTATTTCTAAATGTATACAATTGATAATTTCAATATTAAAAAAAAAAAAAAAGGAAAAAGATTGTCCATTGCTAATTGCACCTTCAGTTTTACTGACTGATATGCACTCCTTGCAAAGTGCATGATAATTTGCAAATTTTAAAAGGTTATTGTTTCTTGCTGTGACTAAAAATTTAAAATTACTTTTTAAACCAGAGTAAAAGTGCATTCTACCCTAACCCCCAAATGGCAAGCTGTTCTTTCAGGATATTACTCAGATTTCTAGAAGCTGGATGCCTGTAATAGGTTTCCTTGCTTGCTAAAATCTAGTGAGGCCATTACCATTTAAAAAACTTTATTAAACATTTCAAGATTGGCAGTTAACATTGAAAGTGTGTTTGGAGCAGACAAAACGTTATTGTATCTGGACAATGTTCTTTGCATGCATGTTTCCTTCAATGCATCTTTATTGCCTTAATTAAAGTATTTAAACTGCCAAAAATGCTTTTGGAGTCCAGGAAGGGCAATCTTTTCCACATCAAACTCTATCTAAATTGATAGCGTAATGGTGGAAGATGTAACTTGATAAAAATTGCTAGCCAGATTTTTGCTTTTTTTTCTTTTTTAATAGCTAAAATTATCAGTAAATCCTTGTTTTGGCATAGCTTTTCTTTTTTCTAACCAATGATATTTAAATAACCTCGGTATTTCTCAGTTAGGTTTTCTCAAGAATCAGTAATTTTCAAACCTGAATAAATTCAGCAAGGTTAAATATTTTGAAACTAAAATACCTTTCTGATCTTAATGAAGATGTGCTCTAAATAGAACGTAAATGTTCTGTTGCAAGAAGATGCCTACAATGTTCCCATGTATGAAGTTGTATGAAAGGCAGATGCCCTAAATAAGAATCATTCAGCTGTTGTTATGGTATTCATAGTCAGATTCCTTAAAGCACTTGGATTTGAGCAGTGGATGTTGGCCTCTGGGTTAGTTATTTGGAGGGCTAAATGGAAACTGAAGTATTCTGAAAATTTCTTTCTGTTGCCGGCAAACAAAAAAATGTGACTAATGAAATCATATTGGTATGTATGCATGTGGAAGTGCAAGATTTTGTAGAGTCCAGGAAGGGGACTCTAGATTCTATCTAGTTATTAACTTGCCAGGAACTCTTACAAACTTTTCTTATGAAAAAAAAACCCTGACTATGCCCTCTGATGTGGACAAGCAAGTGGCAGACTATCAGTAAAATTGAAAAAATTCAGACAATGCAGAGCAACCTGGGCGTGTGACCTTGTAAAGCAGAGATGGCATTTTTTTCATGCTACTTTTAACCTTAATAATAAACATATATCACAAATATCACTATCATTCTAAGCATACCTTACCATTTTATAGTTGTAAGTTCAGCAGTGGCAAAGCTATTGCTAAGTATGAAATGGTAAGTACAGACTCTCAGGCTGTAAGAACACTATAGCATGCGACGTTTTCACAAGGAATCATTTCAGAAATCAATGATGTCCTGTTCATCCCTTCCATCAACTGGAAAATGGTCTATTAGATTGGGACAGAAAAAGGTATGGGGTTTTTTTGTTAAATTTTGGAGCAGGGTAATGTAAGGAAAGTATAAACTTCATGTGGGTGCTATGTATTTTACATGCTTTTATGGTTTTTTTGTTGTTTTTAATTATAGCCACTATTAACACATATGGATGCTGAAATACTAAAAACTTTGTAGTCATAAAAATAAAATCTTTTTTCAGTAAGGTAACTTATAGTGTGTTACAGAAATAAAAGATTTTTGCCCCAATCTGTCTTCTAATTTAAAATAACTTTTGACTGGAAATTACCTTATGTTTCAAAAAGAGAAAGAAAATAAAAATAATAAAAAAAGGAACTGTTCTTGAGTTGCTTGTTGCCTAGAAGTGATGTGAGGCAGGAATGAGGAAACCTTTCAAAACCTTATCTCAAGTCTTTCCCACTATTTGTGTCTTTGCTTTTCTCCTGATGTCTCTTAACCACTCATTCTAACAGGGAATTTTATATTTTTTAATTAGAACTTTTTAAAATATTTTAAAATATATTTGTTGATTTAAAGTTGAAAAGTAACTTAAAGTATTATGGAGAAATACAGAGGTAAGTATGTAAGCTTGTTATATGGCTAGCAGCTTCCCTTGTACCATATGGTTAAAATGAATGCTTTGCAACATTCCTATGGGGCAACTGACAGTGTGCAAAGTGCCCACAGAACACATATAAAATAAATTCATACCAAATGAAAAAAAATGTAAGAAGCCATAATACACATATTTGCTCTTTTGCCTTTAAATATGGGTATGATTTTTAAATAAAGCTCTCTTCTAAGAGCACTTCAACTTCACCAGAGAGAGTTGGAACGCATGAAGCTTGTTCAAAGAAATGAAAAAGAAGTGAATGCAACCTCAGCTAAACAACAGACTCAAAAAACCCTCAATACGTAGTTTGAATCCTTTATTTCTTGTCAAAAACAATTTGCTAAGCAATTTCAGATTTGATACCAGGATGATGATTTGGAAAATTTAAGGTCAACATTAACTTCAATTTACAGAATAGTAACAAAAATTAAACTCATAATTAGCTATGATTGACATTTCCCTTGCAAAATATGTGCCTTTGGTAATGACATTTGAGTCTCTTAGTGGTTTTTGTCATAGTTAAACTGCAAAGTGTTTTGCAGTGGGGATTAATCTCATTTTGCCTTCCTGTAAAATAAGGAAGGATGGCACAAGCAGATGAAGAGACTTTCCTAGAACAGTGGTAGAGCAATGGACAAGCTCAGGGGTGAGTGCCCTTGGGCTGGTGCCTCAGTCCAAAGGCAGTGCTTCCATTACAATTCTGTAAGTGATTCTTTTTTTTAATTTTTATTCTTTTTAAAGTGAATTGATACATTTTCTGTTTTGTGACTGTCAGAAATCTGAAATTTAATTGATGTAAGTTTTACTGTATAGTTTTCACAAACCAATCTTATTTGTGATTTGAGTGTTTTCTTCTGGCTGTACGTAGCACGTAAAAAAAAAAACTGTTTAAAGATGTAGGATATTTTGCATGCATTGCAGATACGACTGTTTAATAATACAGTACAATTGCATATGTATGCTCCCTGTGGCTACAAAAGTACATATTCACAGAATAAAAACCACAGTCAAAGGAATCCAGACTGCTTATTTTTATACTTACTGATATCCCAGGGAAAAAGGTAAAAAGCAGTTTATAAAACCTGGACAAAAGAAGGATGTAACTTTTTTTTTTTTTACTCCCTTGGGCTGAATTTCAGCTGAAATAACTGACAGTTTTTGGACTTACTGAAGGAAATGATGAGTGAAGATAAATATCCAGATGTTTGCTGGCCAGATGTGTAAGGTTACATTTTGGAAGGCATGAATGCTCTACCTGTGTCTTCTGAGAAGGAAACTGAAGATAGTAAACATGCTAGATTTTTATTTCTACAGTTTGGGGCAAAAAAAAAAAGGGGGTCGAAGTAAAAATTGTTTTGCCCTCAACATAGCGTTTTAAGAACAGATGCAGGTTGCAGAGGGAAATTTTCAGAGCATACAAGTGGGTTATTTTTCTTTAATGGCTATTATGTCTACGTGGCTAACTTAACACCCTTTGTGCATTGTTTTTAATTTAGGGGAGATGCAGCTTATGGAACTGTCTTAATTTTCCAGCAGTAGGAAATAGGTGTGTCGAGTCTCTGAAAGTTTCCTATTTTCTGTTCCCATGTTTCAAGCTGCGTATTTACGACAACAAAAAATTTAAACCTTGACTTTTTCCCCTCTTTCCCCCGCCTACGCCAAGTCTCTGCCTTTCCCACCTAATGTACAGATCTGCTTCTTTTCAAATAAATTGTTGGAAGCGGCTGCCTGCTCATACAGCAGCACAGCTCATCTCTGCTTGTGCTTGCTCTCAAACTTGGGAAGAGGGAAGAAGTGTCTTGGTAAAGTCAAGTAAATAATGTAGCTGCTAGGCAGTAGAAAAAAAATATTGGATTTGATTGTGTATTATTCCCATATGGGTGAGATATATTTAAAATTGAAAAGGAAACCAGCTCCCTTAAAACTTAAAGGGACAGATTTTCAAAAATTGGCAGGCAATTTTCGCCTATAATTGTACCTAATGTGGAAGGGATTTTCCTCTGCTGATGAGGGATAAGAGGGTCTTGCCACCAGACTAGCAGTGAGAGAGAGGAGGCCTCTTCCAGCATGTAGATGTTGTTACTGGCCAGATCTTTGACTCCTTCCTTGGGCTAAAGATCTCTCATGGCCCACAGGGCCCCAGAGAGGCGGGTGAGAGAGAGAGCCTGCCCCAGTGCATGGGAGGTGATAAACTCATTTATGTGAACTCCCGCTCCTTTAGGAGCTCCAAAACAAGCATGTCAAGAGTGAAACTCCTTTTTTTTTTTTTTTATTAAAAAAAAAACCCCAACAACTTTTGAACAGGGTTTTCTCCTGGGCAGGCAGTGTTGCTGTATGTTCTAGCACTGCAAAATCCCTTAAATGGCATGGCCTGTAATTTTAAATGGATCAGCCTTGAAGGGTTTTTTTGTTTATTGTGCTCATGTAGGCTAGATTTGTGTTCCCATTCTGCCAGTGTGTAAATATTAGAAAACATAACAACCATGTAATTACAGAAGTCCAATCTCTTCCTCCTTAGAAAAAATAGAGGGCTTCCAGAAATATTTGTCTCAAGGACATAGGCTGTCCCACCCTCAATTTCTTCTGTAACTTACCTATTTCTTCTTAGTTGTATATGAGAACAATTAGATTCTGGAGCAGAATCTGAAGATTGGCTGTTGCAAACATATTGAAATAGCTTGTTTCAATTTCAGTGTAATCCTCAAAACATTGCTTAGGAGTGTCATGTGCTCAGGACAAGTGAAGACATTAAAAGGTGTAAAGAAAGTGTGGAGGGATCAATTGCTGTCATGAGTCTTTGCATTTACAGAGGGAAGAGTAGTGGTTAAGAAGGAAGAAGAAAGAATGATGGAGTCACCATGAAGAAAAAGTGGTCGTAGAAGTTCAATGATCCTGGTTCTGGGAGTTCATTCCTGCTCCTGGGACAGTTGCTGCTCCCCATGGGGAGATAAAAAATTGCTAGGTCCTAGGGAAAAAAACTACAAACACCTTAACCTTCATCTAAAGGTTAGGAACCAGGATGCAGTTGGAAGCTCCATCACTGTGGTTATGGTAGGCACCATGACCCCCAGGAAGGTAGAGCTCTGGACCCTGCCACCCACCTGCTTTTTCCACTGCAGTGGAAAAAGCCTTGCAGTTTCCTAATACAGGTGGGGGGATGGAGAGCAGAGTAACAAAACACAGTTCACATTTGGTAGTCAAAGTAACTGTTTCTCAAGCATGTGGTGACTTATCTGCATGTGATGCTGGTGTTGCCAGGTCTTGCAATATTAGCAGCTGTCTCAAGAGCTTTACTGGTGGTGTTGGCTTTGAAATAATTCGAGATTGTTTTTCTTTGGCTTTGATTTCTGTGTCTATCAGACACATTTACTTTGTGGTTTTTATACATATTGGGGGAGTGAAATCACTTCTATAACACTGGAAATGGTCTACACTATAGCAGCTGCACTACGAAATTTCAGCTATTGTGACTGTACAACTGCTTAGAAGGAGAGGATTGTGGTAGGAAAAGTGGGGCACATTCAGATAGGAAAAAGCTATGGATCTGCCTGTGTGAGTGGCATATAGAAGCACCGTGGGATGTGGCGGGAGCATAGGGAGGGCTGGATGGAGCACAGGAATGTGACAAAAAGCAGTAGGCATTGGGGTGGTATGGAGGAATGCATGTGGAGTCAGGATAAGTTTAGGAGGAGTGGTCTGAGGCTAAGGGAGGAAATTTATGATGGATAGATTTATGGCTGCTGCACGTCGAAGCTGAGGGATAAATCCCTGTCCTATAGAAGCCCTCAGAAGTTTTGCTGTTAATTTACAAAATGAGAGTTTGCACAAAAAATGAATGATAGTCCTTTTTTTATATCAGGCACTGAGAAATGTTGTATTTTTGTATACAGATAAACTGGTCAACTGAAAATACTGTAGTAACTTCCCAATTAGTTATGCTTCAAAAGCTTATGATTGTCAAGCAAATGAAATGCCTTTTTTTTCATGTGTAGAACTAGCAATAGTAGTTTTTAGTGGATGAATTGGGTAAAATTGTCCTCTACTCTCTGTTCTAAAGGAAAAGGCAATGGCAAGTGCTAGAGGACTGTATTTTTATGCAGATTATGGTGTAGGGGTTGTATTTTTTTTATCCCTTTAGAGCTATCTAAAATTTTTCATTTGTTTATGTTCAATAAGGGGCTGTATTAATATTTTTTAGTTACATATAGATTTATATCTATTAGTTGAGTAATACAAGCATCCCTTGAGAGGTGCGCTACTAAGTGTTAATATAATTGCTGAAAAGTTTCACACATTTTTTTAGTTGGGAATAATACCCAATATGTGTCTTTTGTGTGAGGCGATAGCACAACATTTTACACATTAATCAAAATAATTCACAGAGCTTACTTCATCTTCCACTCTAGTAGGATATGGTTACTACACAAATAACTTTAGGACAGGAAGTAAGAATAATACTGTAATTAACTGAAATTGCAGGGGAACTTAGGTAGTCAGAATGTAATTATGCAAGGCAGAACTCAGTCAGGAAACAGGATTAACTTTCCTGTTCTTTTGAAATATGCCAGATGATTGCTAATATTTATAAATGGTTTTTACACATCAACTGAATGATGATGTCTGTGACAGAGGATCTGCCTTTAAGATTACTCTAAGCAGTTGGTTCCTATCTGACTCAGTGATAAAGATGCTTCCTCCAGGAGCAGCTGTTAAATTTCCGTCTTGCAAGGTAGATTTCCTTAACGGTGTCACATCCAAACATTGGCCCAATCTTTTGTAGTCTGTCAAAGCTAATTTGATTGCAGTATATCCAAAGTAAATTCAAATTGAAAATGACTGAGTAAAACTGGTTTATTTTAGGAAAAAAAAAAAAAACAAACAACAAAACAAAACCTAAAAAAACAAAACCAAAACCCACAAAAGTGTGTATTCTATGTTGCTTCAGATGCTGGTACAGGAAAGTTCAGCAGGAAAGATACTGGCTTAATAGTGAAGTGCACAGTTATCTTAAATTTTCAAAGGATTACAGGAGCCCCTCCTAACTTTATTAGTGTTTTGCCATGTGGTTTGGAATAGCATAATAGAGGTAAAATCAAAATTAAACTCTGCTAGAAGAAGTGGAAAACAGGAATAGCTACTAAGTATTATAATGGAATCATAGAATGGTTAAGGTTAGATGGCTAAGTGACAGTGTTTCTGATCAAACAGCAT
>JAOEHY010027391.1:0-17466 GCA_025447955.1 Psilopsiagon aurifrons
TCCAGGAGCAGAAGGAAGAAAAAGGGGGAAGTGAGTGAACAAACTGCATGGCTGATTTATGGCTTAAACCACGACATTTAAGTAGAAGAGAATATTGCATTGGAATTACATTATTTTCAGAAGTACTCACTGTAGATGGAGAGTAACAAGATCTTTTCACTATTCATTTGATTCTCTTTTTCTTTCTTGATAGCTGGTCTGTTTTTGACAGCAAACAAGTTGTACTTGACTAAGTCAAAGAATGCTAAACAAAGGCTCTGCTCACTTTAAATCTTTGGATTTATAAGATTAATTACTATGACTCAGAAGTTTCTATTTAAGGACTGCTTCATTTGTAAGCTACTTGGATCATCTTGAGTGAGATGCATGTTGAGTTTCATGTCCAGAAGCATATTTCAGGATTTGTGGCTTTCAAATGTTTTGACTAAAAACCTCTTGACTAATTGTGGACTTTGTAATGATCCAAGATTACTTTATCAACTTCGGAAATAACATTTCAATAAAATTGAATGACACCCCATCAGTAATGAGAAATAAAAGCCTTAATTATGACACCATTTTAACAAACGGTGCATGCAGTGCTAACTACAGTTTTTAGAAGCCTCCTACTGGTTGTTGTCTATTGTCAATATTGCCTATTGCCACTGGATGAAGAAGAAGGCAGGGTTCTCCCAGTGTGATTAGTTTAAGAAGTGTCAATAATGCAGGTAGAGTTTGTGAGATCATGAATCTGAATCATTTCCCCCTTGATTTCACATCAGCTTGATACTCAGATTCTCCAGTGTGACACACTGGTGGTGGTGAGCAAACTGATGTTCTCTCTTCTTTTAATGTGTATTCAGGTTTCATTTTTTACAGGTGCACAGTTTATGAAGTGTAGAGATATACAGAGAAGTGAGAATTGGAAATACTTGTGCTGTGTATGTTTATGCATGTTTTCCTTAATGATAACCTAAACTATATGTACAGGTGGAATTTCCTCTAAGACTTTGAGGAATCTAGTAAGATGATCTTTCTGTAGTTCTGTTTATTTTAGTGACATATGTACTAAATGCATTCCAATTACTATACTTGTTTCTTTTGAAATTCATAAATTTGTCAGCTGACCTAGCCACTGTTAGATTTGGTTTGGGGTTTTCGTTGGATTAACCTAGCCACTGTTAGGTTTGGTTTGGGGTTTTTGTTGGATTTGTTCATTTGTTTATGGCTTTCTTTTTCTAACTGGATACAAGAGCGTTGTGGACACAAATTTATTTTAATTACCAGTGCATTAATAATACTTCATAATTGAAAATTAAGCATTAATGTGATTCAAAGAATGTCCCCACTTCTATAGTCGCCATCTACTATAAAAGCTGTCCTTAAGGAGCAGTCTGCAAGAGCAGCTTAAGTGATTCTTTTAATATGATACATATTTTCTTTTACCCTTTCTTTGACATTGAAAGAATTAACAAGGTTTATGATGTTGACATTTAAGTGTCATAATTGGCATGTGTTTCAGTGTCCGCCAACATGAATGAATTCTGTTACTTAAAATTATTTATTCATTTACTCAAATCTAGATAAATTACTGTATAATTAAACTAAGCATGTTCAGGTTTTCAGTACTTCCTTATAATCCTAATGCAGACATATTTCATGTACATCAGATGCTAAAGATGGTATCTGTTTCAGATGGCTGTTCGCATGTGTTTACTTCTCAAGAATTTTTTTCATGCATTCAGTGATTCAGACACCAAACAAAAATTACTGGTAGAAAACTGAGTAAGTTTTCTTTTACATCTGAACCCTATAGTCTTGTTTAA
The DNA here is from genome assembly GCA_025447955.1 of Psilopsiagon aurifrons. Taxonomy (NCBI): domain Eukaryota; kingdom Metazoa; phylum Chordata; class Aves; order Psittaciformes; family Psittacidae; genus Psilopsiagon; species Psilopsiagon aurifrons. The sequence continues at coordinate 1,806 of JAOEHY010027391.1, forward strand.
ACTCACTTAAACTCTCTAAAAATACTTATGTGGTTGCAACAATACTTAAACTCTTATCCCCACACTTGCACCTTCTAGCAAGTACCTTAAAGTTTATTTGATGTGACAGATGAAAACCACAAATAATGTGAAGTCTTTTGACCTATTTAGGGCATGCAGTTGGGGAATCCTTATGTTATTAAATGTTTTCTGATAATTCCATCATGAGGCCTAATGAGAGCTGAGAAGGGGAGGGGGCATGAAGATGCGGAACACAAAATCTTAGAAACTTAAGCTTTATTAATTCATTAAATAACCTCCGTTTTCTTCTGAAGTACTTTGTGTATAATATTCAGTGTTGATTAAAACCTTGGATATTTGATATAGTTTGAAATGCTTGTTACGAAGAGTGAGAAAGCTTACCAGGAGCAAAAGATATGTATTGAAGATAGGGTTTGAGTAAATTAAAAAATTAGGTAAGTTAGTTTTGTTTGTCCATCTTGCATGAATTATATCTGCTAGGGTTGCACATTTTCCTCTAGAGTAAAATAACTAAATTTTGTAAGTAATTTACAGCAAAAAGGTTTTGATTTCAATTCAGATTTATGGACTAAGTATATTTATCTAGCAAAAATATGTTTGTCTTTGAAAACTAGCAAAATATTTTTCAATGGCAAATAAAGTTTTTATATGTAAATAGCTGTTGGTTTCAAATTAAAATTTATGCTTATCACCAAGATGCAGACTGTGAAAATCAATGTTGTTTTACACAAACATAAGTGCTAATATCTCTCTCATAACTTACTCTCATTTATCATTTACTAAAATTTAAAAACTCTATGTGACCAGCCGTTGCTACATTTTAGAGTTTCATGGGAAGACGGATGTAAGAAAAAAGGAAGAAACAGCAACAAAATGCTTTCATCTCACTCAATACGGCATTAGTGAAGAAAACGGAAATGAGAAGGAAAGACTGTTGCTGTGCATAGTAAAGAGTTATTTTGAATAGAATCATCGAATAGTTAGGGTTGGAAAGGACCTGAAGATCATCTAGTTCCAACGCCCCTGCGATGAGAAGGGACACCTCACACTAAACCATGCCACCCAAGGCTATGTCCAAAAGCCTTGAACACCGCTAGCACTGGAGTATTCACAACTTCCCTGGGCAACTCATTCCAGTGCCTCATCACCCTTACCATAAAGAATTTCTTCCTCATATCCAATCTAAACCTACCCTGTTTAAGTTTGAACCCATTACCCCTTGTCCTGTCACTGCAGTCTCTAATGAAGAGTTCCTCCCCAGCATCCTCATAGGTCCCCTTCAGGTATTGGAAGGCTGCTATGAGGTCTCCATGCATCCTTCTTTTCTCCAGGCTGAACAGACCCAACTTTCTCATCCTATCTTCATAAAGGAGGTGCTCCAGTCCCATGATCATCCTCATGGCCCTCCTCTGGACTTGTTCCAAAAGTTCCATGTCCTTTTTATGTTAAGGACACCAGAACTGCACACAAGACTCCAAGTGAGGTCTCATAAGAGCAGAGTAGAGGGGCAGGATCACCTCCTCCCACATGCTGGTCACACTCCTTTTGATGCAGCCCAGGATACGGTTCGCTTTCTGGGCTGGAAGAGCACACTACAGGCTCATGTTTATTTTCCCATTAACCAACACCCTCAAGTCCTTCTCCTCAGGGCTGCTCTCAATCTCTTCTCTGTCCAACCTGTAGCTGTGCCTGGGATTGCTCTGACCCAGGTGTAGGACCTTGCACTTGGCATGGTTAAACTTCATCAGGTTGGCATCAGCCCACCTCACAAGCTTGTCAAGGTCCCTCTGGATTTCATTCCTTCCCTCCAGCATATCAACCGAACCACCCAGCTTGGTGTCATCGGCAAACTTGCTGCAGGCGCACTCAATCCCACTCTCCATGTCACCAACAAAGATGTTGAACAAGACCGGTCCCAACACCAATCCCTGAGGGACATCACTCATTCCTGGCCTCCAGCTGGACATTGAGCCATTGAGCACAACTCCTTGCATGCGGCCATCCAGCCAGTTCTTTCTCCCCCGAGTGGTCCACCTATCAAATTGATATCTCTTCAAAGCAGAAACAATAATGTCATGTGAGACAGTGTCAAACGCTTTGCACAAGTCCAGGTAGATGACATCAGCTGCTCTACCCCAGTCCATCAGTTCCATAGCCCCATCATAGAAGGCCACCAGATTGGTCAGGCAGGATTTCCCCTTAGTAAAGCCATGCTGGCTGTCACCCCACACCTTGCACTTGTCATGGTTAAACTTCATCAGGTTGGCATCAGCCCTCCTCACAAGTGTCAAGGTCCCTCTGGATGTCATTCCTTCCCTCCAGCATATCAACCAAACTACCCAGCTTCATGTCATCAGCAAACTTGCTGAGGGTGTGCTCAATCCCGCTCTCCATGTCACCAACAAAGATGTTGAACAAGACCAGTCCCAGCACTGATCCCTGAGGGACACCACTTGTTGCTGGTCTCCAGTTGGACATTGAGCCCCGTACAAAGATAGGATGAGAAAGTTGGGATTGTTCAGCCTGGAGAAGAGAAGGATGCATGGAGACCTCATAGCAGCCTTCCAGTATCTGAAAGGGGCCTACAGGGATGCTGGGGAGGGAGTCTTCATTAGGGACTGTAATGAGAGGGCAAGGAGTAACAGGTTCAGACTTAAACAGGGTAAGTTTAGATTGGATATGAGGAAGAAAGTGTTTGCTGTAAGGGTGATAGGGCACTGGAATGGGTTGCCCAGGGAAGTTGTGAATGCTCCGTTGCTAGCGGTGTTCAAGGCCGTGCTGGACATAGCCTTGGGTGATATGGTTTAGTGTAAGGTGTCCCTGCCCATGGCAGGCGGTTTGGAACTAGATGATCTGAAGGTCCTTTCCAACCCTAACTATTATATGATTCTATGATTCTATGAATGCAAAATATTTCTAAATTGATTTTATTTCATCAAATTGGTATTTTACATTCCAGTTTCTCTGTACAAAGGGAACACGTTTTGCAAACTCTTCTACTTTAAAGTCTAGGTTATAAACAGAAAGATTAAGTATTATGCTAGTCTTATTTATGAAAAAGAGTTTAATGAGTATAGTTCAGGTAATACTTCAAAAAGAAGTATACTCATATAATAGTTAGGGTTGGAATGATGATCTTTAAAGAAAATTCCTTAATGTATTCACTGAGACAGTGGAAGAGCCAAACCAATATTTTTCAATCATTTTCTGCTAATGAAAACCTAAGTAGAAAATTTTGTGCAGATAGGTATCACAAAATGGCTCATGTTATATAATGCCCTGACACACAGTGAAAATTAGGGATGAACAAGGAGTTTTAGAAAGTTGTATCTTAATGTTCCTGAACTGTCTGATTCCAACCTCTGATTTCTCTATTCCCAGGGAAAACTTCCCATGCATTGGCTAATGGGATAAAAAATATGAAAAGCAGGCTATGTTAGCAAGGAAATGGCATTACATACTTCTCAAAACTCTCTTCTAGCTGTCCTGGGCAAGAGCGGGGGGTATGTGTGCATGTTTACGTATACTCATTATGTTGAAAATGCGGCTTTTCTTCTATAAGTCTGTGCAGATGACAAAGGTGTTGGAGTAGCAGCTCTGTCTGTTGTGTTCGAAGTTTGAGTAGCTACTGTATTTGTCACTGGAGCTGCTGTAGCTGCTGTGCTTGGAGCTGGAGTAGCTGTGCTGTCTGTTGCTTTGCACTCAGATCCAGGGACATTTTTTCCCTTTGAAGGTGCTGGACAGTGTTGAACAGAGCTCTGTAAGCATAGGCCAAGCCCCAGTATGTTGCCATGATTTGTCCATCTCTGGTGTGACCAGAATGACAACACACCTCATTTAAGTGTTTTAATATTTTTTCTGGATTTTGCACTTGTTGAATGGTGAAGTTCCAAAGCACTGGAGGAGCCAACTGGCCCATACTATCCCACACACCCTGCCACTCATGACTGTCCAGCCTTGGGGAAAATCTCTTGGTCCTCCTATATCGTCATCTAACCCTAGACAACGCCCAAACCCGATTCTGTTTAACTCTCGAGATCAGATGCAATGGTCATGGGTAGAACACGCTCTGTATGCATGCCAACATGGTGATCCCCATCACAATCAGCAGGCAGGCCTCAAAGGTACCTAAAGGCCATTCAAAACCTTCAGAACTCTCAAATGATGCTGCAAAAGGTCTGGTGGGAGGGCTGGGAGTGTATTGGAATGTCTCCTTCACAGGCTGACCATCTGAGGAGGGGAAAAAGGATTTGTAATTGCTAAACCTATTATATTTGCTATTATATACCTCCCAAAGTATAGAGGTGGTGACCACACTGGGAAAGCAAGCCAGATAATTTTCATGATCAATGATTCTATTGTATTACAAGTCATTACCATAAAGTACAATGAAACAAGAACCTTAGCCCAAGGCCCCCAGCTGATAAACACTAACACATCAAATACTGGCTGTAAGTAAGGTATGACATGCTGAAACTCCAAGATAGAGAGCAACAACTTTGAGAGCCAATATATCAGTATTGTGATGAGTTACTGTTAATCCAAAACAATAAATGCCTATCACAAATGAGATTAGACACACTCTGGTCAGGTCTGTTGTTGTCTCAACCCTTCATGTGCCACATTGGCCACCAAAAAGAACTGTCATGGTTTAAACCCAGTTGGCAAATCAGCCACACAGACTCTCTGTCACTCCCTCACCTTCCTCTCCCCAGCCTCCCGCTCCTGAAAGGATAGGGAGGAGAATCGAAAGCATGTAGCTCCCATGGGCTGAGATAAGAACAGTCCAGTAACTAAGGTATAACACAAACCACTACTGCTGCCACCAATAATAATAATGATAAGAGAAATAACAAGGGAAGAGAATACAACCACTTACGCCCTCCAACCGATACCCAGGCCAACCAAACAGTGATCTAACCCTTCTGGGTAACTGCCCCAATTTGCATAGTGGGCATGATATGCTGTAGTATAGAATACCTCTTTGGCTAGTTTGGGTCAGGTGTCCTGTCTCTGCTTCCTCCCAGCTTCCCCTCCTCCTTGGCAGAGCATGAGACTCAGAAAGTCCTTGGTCAGAGTGAATATTACTGAGCAGCAACTAAAAACATTGGTGTTATCAGTGCTGTTCCCAGGCCGAAAGTCAAAAGCACAGCACTGCACCAGCTACTAGGAAAGAGAAAAATGGCTGCTACTGCTGAACCCAGGACAGTTCTGCACTTCCAATTTACAGTTGACTTTTATTAAGTGTGCATATTTTAATTAAAAAGAAAAACCAAACCAAAAACAAAAACCAAACTGACAACAAAACCCTCATAATAATGCCACAGATATGTTCTATTTTAGTAGTCTGGGAAATGACAGTTGTACCATGTATATGATTGTATCAGGTCAATTAAGGTCTGTCACTAGATAAAACATATTCAACAACATTCAACATTCATCTGCATGTAGACACACCCGATGGTAAACAATTTATTGTTCTGCAGGAAGGAGTGTGAAAAAAGAAACAAATGCTGACATAATTTGTCTTATAGTTACTAGCTGCATGTAGTGAAACACCAGGAACATCCCTCCATCAGTCATTATATTAAACCTTGGATGAATTGTGAAATGCATAGACTTATGGTTTAGTGGGAAGTGTCCCACTGGTGGGGGAGTTGGAACTAGGTGATCTTGAAGTCCTTTCCAACCCTAACTATTCCATGATTCTATATGTTATGCTACTGTATTTCCCATAGAATAATTTACAAAGATACAGGGGGTTCAGTGTATGCTAGATATTTCATATATTAAAAATAACCACACAAAAGTGAGTACTAATGTTTGTTGCATAAATGATGGTAGTTCCTGAATAAAACCATAATGAAGTGAACACATAACAAATTGAACATGTGTAGTCTTTTCACGGTATCCTCATATTAATGACATTGTAGTGATGTATGCGTGCCAAAATAAATTACTCCTTATGAATATTTCACATACACAAAATCTTCCATTTATGTGGCAAAGTCAAACTTCACATACAAGAAACTGATTTCACTTAATATTTTTAGATTAAGAAAACTTTTACCAGTTGTTTTATGCTTTGTTTTCAGAATATATGACTACAGTTCGATGATTTAGAGTGCAAGTAACAGAAAAAAAAAAATATATAGCTTCACAAAATTTCCTTTGCTACTTTTAAAATTGAATAATACTTTAATTAATCATACATTAGGATTTGTTAATTGGAAATACGTTTGTCAGACGTGTAACTTCTATAGAATTTCTTGGTTGTCTCATGAGTTTGCAGTCAGTATGGAATTGTGCAAAACTTTTACTGGCTTTTGTTTTCCAGAAGAAGGGAAATAATTTTTATTTTGCCCTCTGCACAGTGACAGTGAACTTGGTAATAATTGTTGCATAAATGCGCATGCTCTTACACAATTAATGTTAAAGCTTTTGCTTTGATTTGCCAGATCTACATGTATGTTTATATTGCTTTTTATTGTCCTAATGTGTTACTTAAAACTACAAGCTGATTCTGCTTGTGAAATCATTTGGATACTCTTTGTGACATTCATTGCTAAGTAAATACAAATTGATCTTGGTTCTGGCATTTCAGTCAACTTTAAAGAAGTAAGCATGAGTCAGTCACTTGACTTGATGTTTTTAAATTTTCACATCCTAGGCACATCTGACTTGTATTTAAAATAAAAGCTCTGAGTTTCTAGCTGCCTGAAAATATGAACTAATACTAGTTAAGCAAAAAACCACCCATAGTTCAAGTGAATGAAGGCACCTTTGTCTAAAAATCTCCTATTCTAAATTAAAGATATTAATTTATCCTGTAATTCCTGAATGCTTGCAGTTGTCAATATTGAATGCTGAACTGAATTATGACTGCAAATAAATGGTAACAGGCAATAGTAGCAGGTTATTTGCAAGGAATACAGGGGGTTTTGTTATAAAATAATGGCAGTTGGAAGAAATTGAAGAAACTGCTGAGGAACTGCAAACGTATCATGTATGTCCTGCAAAGGTAACTTCTAACATCACCTTTAATCCTTTCTGAAATGAATATTTCTCATTAATCAATCAGGATCAATGAAACACACTGATCAAAAATTTTCTTTAATTCTGTTTCCTGATGTCTCTTTGACAAATTACTGCACAACAATGAAGGTTTCCCATGTTGCTATTTCTCAGACAAATGTAAAAATAAGAGCAATGGACCATTGGTAATGACATCCTAGATAAAACAGAATTTTTAAGACCTTTTAACTACCTACAATTAAACTACCTTCAGTTAGTTTCTAAGTATAGCTTCACTGAAGCCAAGATAAATAGAGGCTGCTGCTAAAAATGGATGTTCTCTGCTCTCAACTGTTTTTCTACCTTCTGCCTGACCAGCGCTACTGCTACTGTACAGCTGAATGAGGTAACTGCCATTCCTGAATGCTGATTATTTAATTTGGCAGTGTTTGCGGAAGGAGGTGAAGAGGAGGCTAGCTCAACAGCATCTTGCACTTAGCTTGGAGTAATTATGCTATTCCCAGAACCTGTGGTTTCCTGAAACATCAGCATGTGAATATCCAGGTGACAGTAAGCACCCTAATTCCTGTTACAGATGTCGATGCGCTCTGCTGTCTGAATCTGCTGTGATTTTTATTTTTTTCTGAAACTTCTGACAAAAAATTGCCATGTGCATGATAAGCTCATGTAATCTGATACATGAAAATGCATATGGTGGAGAGACCGTGTGCTTGAGATCTTTATAACACTGTATATGATGGTCTTCCCTAGCAGAGAGGTTTTCATCATGCAGTAGCAATTTTTAAGAACTCAAATCCTTTCAAGTGTATTTTCATAGTTGCTGTTTAGTCAATTTAAATTTTCACATTTTTTTTATGCTTTCTTTGTGTCTGCTGGCACAGTTTCCTCTGCACTGGGGACTGCACTCAAGAAATAAAGTAGAGATCTTGCTAGACCAATATACAGAGGGGAGTAGTCAGATTCCCTCTCAGGATCTTTCACCCAACTCTCATTTTTGAAAAAACCTTCATGCAGTTTTCTTGAGGAAAGGGCAGTTCTCCTGATGTGACTGGAGAGCCACTGCTCTTTGATGTCAGTAACACAGAGCAAAATTTTCCTGCTATTTCTAATAGGGCTGAACCCCCCATTCTTTTGTATCCCAGAAAAATAAAAGACCGATTGTGGAACTATGCATTCATGTTCCTTTGGTATTCATTACATTGGCAGTCAGGAATTACCAGCCTTCAGCAGGTATTCCAGTTTTCTTCTGTGTTGAAGGAAATATTAGCAGATCACATTGCAATAAACCCCAGGCTTTACTGCTGAACAGTTTAATAACCTCAAATATGAATCAGTGTCTGATTTCAGAAGCATTTTCATGAAGACCATTAATAAAGCCATTAATATAATCCACTCACCTATTGGTTCAAGAATTATCTAGGTTAGTAATGTTGGATCTAAGACTGTGCCTAAGTCTTAGGTATGTAAATTCAACTCCTCCAAAGTGTAGTAATTTGACACACATGCAAATTCAGGTGAACCCTATATATATTGCTCAAAAGTTGATGTTGTATGCGTAAAAATCTGTTTAAGTATTTTGGGCATTTTATGAAATTGGTAATAATAGTGTTTGACAATTCAGTTTTTATTTCTGTTGCAGAAAAACATATTCTTTCATCCCTCACCAATCCAGAAAACTTCCTTTTAAAATTCTTTTTATTTAAGGTACCAGCATCATAAACTCCTACACTCAATTTCCCTGGTGTCATCATTTCCTAAAGGCAGCTGTAGAGCATTCCACATCCCTTTCTTCTGTTTTATTTCTACCCTTTTATGACCTTTTTCTTATGTTTCTTAATGCATTTGTTTTCATATGTTCTTTTTCATGTCTTTGTCTTCAGTGCCTTAAGAATCATGTAACTGCTGCCACTGCCAGTCAACAAATCATATCGTTTCAGCAGACTGCCCTAAGTTGAATAGAATCCCATTATTACTGAGGTTGTAGGACACTTCTAGCAATTACCTAGTCCAACTACCTCCCTTAAAGTAGATTCAGCTTTAGCAGGCTGATCAGGACTGTGCCCCATCAGGTTTTGAATGTTTCTTGTGAAACTTGAGCAAGTTTCAAAATGGTGATAACTACAAAGACAGGTGTGGGAAGCAAAACTAAATTATGGCAATCACCATATTTTCAGATGTCAAAAAAAAAAAAGGAAAGCAAAATACCTTCTCTTCTTCTAAAAGTGAAAAAGATGAAAAAGTCCATCAGACATCTAATAATTTTTCTCTAAAGATATTTACCAGTGAAGATTATTTATAAACTTCAACAGGGGCTTCTGATGACAATTTTGCATAACAGTTTACCACATAACTACTTTCATAAAAGTTCTCTTTGCTTTGTAACATGATAGAAAAAAGATGTATTTTCAATTATTCTCAGTATTTTAACATTTGAAGTAATCAAAGTAATTTTTAATCAGTATTTAAGCATGGTAAAATATGCTGATAAAATGAGTAAAAGGCACAATTTATATGAAGTGAATTATACTGTATGTATAACCTTTCTTGTACAACTTTTTTATGTACATAATCTCCATATAGCTAGCTGAACGATGCACAGTTGAAGTACATGAGGGTGATAAATATTGAAGTGAGGAATGTGTGTTACTCTAAATTAGAATGTAGACTTTGTAGTGTTAGAAAACATTGTTTTTATAGAACACTACCATTGAATTGCAACTTTGGTAACAGGGAATGTAGCTTTTAGTAAGGCTATTTTTTATTTTTTATTTCTTTGCCTAGTAACAGAGACAACATCTATGTTATTTTGTTTAGGCTTTCACAAAATATAAATTCCATCTTTTTTTTGTTTGTTTCTCAGAGTATGAATGGAACTAATTACTTCACAATCACTGTCATATCAGTTTAAAAAGTTCTTGGTTATCATTACCACAGTATTTTAGCGATACTTTCACAAAGATCCCAGTTGCAGACCAGTCACTAGAGAAATACAAAGCCCTTATCACTTCAATATGCCTGGCATTCTGCATTTGAATGTAAGAAATTGTTTTATTTCGAATTAGGAGTCTTTTTGTTGTTATTTACTCTGACATACCTTTGTTAGCTTGAAATATAGCAGGTTGTAATTACAACTGGCATGCTCAATTTCTTTTTCTCATGAAATTGCTAATCCTCTGTATGTAATGAGCTCCTACAGACAAGTGTGTATGTTCCCATTTTATTTAAGTTTTCATGGCAGATTTTCTTCATCCTAGCTTGATAGGCCTAATTACTGCAGGATTGTGATCTGTTTGCCTTTATGGACAATACTAGGCCTTGGTGCATTCCTTTGAGTCTTTGGAAATTATTAGACTGTGTAATGGGCCTTTTTCTTCTTTGTGCATTTGTGAATACCTGCAGAACTTAGGGATCACCTGTGAAAGAAAATCAATGACATTTTTCTCAGTCATTGTAACTGTCTTAGTATAGAATCACCACTCCATTATAATACTGGTTTTAGAGCTGTGAATAGTTTGCTAAAGAATAAAAATTAATTTTACACTTCTTAATTTATTTTTGTAAAAACATTTGTTTGGCCTTTCTTCCAAGTAATGATTCCAGTCAAATTGTAGATTATCATAAATCCTGTTAAAATCTTCATTATTTTCCACATTATAATTATAAAATTCTTCCTTTAGTGAAACTAATTCATTGGTTTGCATTGACTGTTGGGTTGAAAGAATTATGTCCTTTTATGTTGCATGGAGAAAAGCAATCAGCTGTGATTAAGTATCTTTTGCCTTGTTTTTTGTTTTCCTGGGGTTATTTTTTTATTTTTGAGGTGAGAGGGTTTTCCACAAAGGTTGTAACAGTGGTCTGGGATCTGCTTTCAAATATTTCTCTGAAAATATTAAAGAAAACTTTGAAACAAAATCAGTTAAATGAAGATGTGAATGCAGAGGTGAAGTGTGCAGTCATTGCAGGTATAATTTCTTTGGCCTCCAAGGAGTCACCAGTAACAAATTCAGCCCTCTCTTTCTACACTGGAATAATACTTTTTAGCCTCTTAAACGTCTTATTTAATTTACTGTTTAAAATGCTGGTTTATTCGTATCGTTATTATAAATCTAAAAAAATAACAATATCATAGTGTTAGAAAAGGACAAAATGAGTGCTATCTTTACCTCACTTACATGTTGTAAATAGTCAAAATATAGGGCCTGAAAAAGCTCAAACTGCAAATGGAAACAACCTACAATTTTGTACAATGAACCCTTAGGGAGACACTGGTCCATTGTGAAAGCAGACAACCCAGCAGGCTTGTGAAGTATGTAGCTATGAGCTCATACTTGATGTTGACGTGAATGTCCTATCCTCACCCAAGTGTCCCTGACTACCTAGCCTGATGACATGAAGCACACCCTCATTTGAAGTCTTGTGAAAGAGGCAGGGCAGTGGTACAGGATTTTAGGCAAGAAACAGGTCACCGGGTACTGAGTGCTGCTACCTCGTCTTTAGTAATTCACATACAATGAGCAATTCTGGCAGAGTGACAAACTGCAGACAGGGGCCAGAAGCATGATCAAGTACCTGGAAAGATTGTACAGTAGTGTGCTGACTGTTCATGTGTTCACTGATGCTAATTTAATGGAGGAATCTCTGAATTTGATTGATAGAAAAAGTCACATTACTGGCCCTGCTGTTAACAAATACGGTTTTGTTGCTGAGTCCTTGTCAGTTAACACTGTTGGTAGCATGATACAAAGCTACACCCCTACATATAAAACCTTTCTTCATTTAAGCATATCAGGAATGTTCCTCAGTAATGTTGATGCTTTAGAAGATAAAAAGGTTGTTGTTTCATTACTGTTTTCAAGCTTCTGCTATAAAAACAACAGGGCGTGAAGAGGGCAGAGAGAAATAAATTATTAGCTTTCACTTCAAGTCTGTTACTTTTTGCACTGCCATAACATTTTAGTGCCTTGCACAGTATAGTAAGGTACATTAGAGGTGTGACATTAATGCTGGTTTGAATCACCTTTGGAACTAGGTGTAAAAATGTAAATTCTCTTGTGAAAAATCCAAAACCAAAACAAAACAAAAAAAACAACAGGCTAGAAGCATCTACGACTCAGTAAGACTTAGGCTTTACATACTTGCTGGAAGAAGTATTCCAAGAATATTCCTCTAAGAGCATTTTTTGTTTCAATGTTTAGCTGGGTTTAGATCAGCATTTTTTTGCAATTTATATAGTAAATTTTTATTGGGTTTGTAAGTATTTAACTGATTTGTAGGAGCTGTAAAGAAAGGGAAAATTAATGTCTGGCAGATGTGGAGTTTGGGTACCAAGTGAAGTCTGGAAAAAAAAAATCAGTTCTAAAGGAAGTGGTGAATGGATATATTTAAACTAAACCCAGCACCAGTTACTATGCTCACTAACTGAAATAATTTAAATCAATCTAAGCAAATATGAGGATTACACGGGACAGCCTGCTGGTGGCATCATTCTGGATCCTCTGCAGAATGAGATATCCAATGTCCAGGGTTTTTTTCTATTTCCTAAAATGAATTTTAAAATAAATAATAATATTCACACAATAAAAGCTTTAAATAAACCACATGTTTCTGGTGGTAAGGAGATGCCGCTTTCTGCACAGCAGAGCCAATGTTCCCATAATTGGAGGGGAGGATGTGGTTGGTTTGAGTTTTTGGCTTTTAAACAGAGCTTCAAATATGCTTCAAAATTTGGAGTTGCTATTTATGTTAGTTGCTATTTATGTTAGGGATAGGCTGGAGAGTATGGATCTCTGTCTGGGGACAGTGAGCAGTTGACAGAGACTTTGTGGTCAGAGTTAAAGGGAGAACAGCGGTGGGAGACATTACTGTGGGGGTCTGTTACAGAACACCTGATCAAGAAGACTCTGTGGATGAAGTGCTTTATAGACAAATAGGAACACCCTCATGCTCACAGGCCCTTGTTCTCATGGGGGACTTCAACCACCCTGATGTCTGTTGGAGGGACAGTACAGCCCAGCACAAGCAATCCAGGAGGTTCCTTGATTGTGTGGAAGACAGCTTCCTTCTTCAAGTAATAGAGGAGCCGACAAGGAGAGCTGCTGTGCTTGACCTCGTGCTCACCCACAGGGAAGTGCTGGTTGGAAATGTGACGCTCCAGGGCAGCCTTGATTGCAGTGATCATGAGATGGTCGAATTTGAGATCCTCAGGACAGTGAGAAGAGCGTGCAGCAAGCTCACTGCCCTGGACTTCAAGACAGCAGACTTTGGCCTCTTCAGGAACTTTCTCAGTGAGGTTCCATGGGATATAGACCTAGAGGGGAGGGGCTCCCGAGGCTGTTGGTTGATATTCAAGGATCGCCTAATATAAGCTGAGAAGTGTTGCTTCCCAACTGGAAGGAAGTGCAGCAGGAGGGCCAGGAGACCTCCTAGAATGGATAAGAAGCAGCTGAGGAAACTTCGAGGGAAAAAAGAGGCTTATAAAATTCGGAAGCAAAGACAGGCAGCCTGGGAAGAATACAGGGATGTTGTCCGGGAAGCTAGGGACCAGGTTAGGAAAGCTAAGGCCCAGTTAGGATTAAACTGGTCTGGGATGTTACAGATAACAGGAAGGGATTCTGTAGGTACATTGCAAATGAAAGACAGACTAGGGACAATGTGGGCCAAAAAATGAAAATAACGTAGCTCTAATCAAATACCTTCTATACACCTGAAATTGTTCAATGGAAGTGTAATTTTTATTAATTTACAAGGTCATACATGACACAGAAGCATAGATCATATTAGTATTAGTCATATTTTGCTTATGGCTTCCCATTTAGGTCATGATTATGGTCTGCTTTAGGACTTTTAATTCAGCTTACAAAAATTCTTGGCAGACAACTAATAATTGTAAGGGGTTTCTAAAAATAACAAGAATATGCTATCTGCCAGAATTTTTTTTAACAGTTTACATTTAAATAAAGGACTTATAAATGATAAGTATTTTTGCTATTAATGTATGTGCTGTCTTCCAACATCTACAGATCATGGGAAAAAATTTACGCACAGTGTGATTTCAGTTTTGTAAGTTTGTAAAAAATTTACTGATTTCACATGATGAGCAGTCACATGTAGCACTGTCCCTTCTAGCTCTAGTTATGATCCTGCTTTCCAAAAGTACTTCTTCCCCCATTCAACAAAGCCTCCATTACCTGGGGACTCTTCTTCCTTTTAATAATTAGTCAGTAGACTGTTGGTATTTTTTTTCCCTGTGGGAATTAGCTTGTGATCATTCCTGAGGTACATTTTTCTTCACAGTGCTTGGTATTAGTTTTATTTGGATAAGGATAACACTTTACCCATTACAGCTTTCCTTTTCAATGAATCATTTTCAAATTATCTTCTAAAGCTCCTTTTGAATTCAAACTCTGTTTCCATAGACAGCAACCCTGCTGGATTAGTTAGTCCCATTATGTATGAGCCTCTCAAAGACAACTACTAAAGCAGTATTAAATTGTTGAACTTAAGCTTACATTTCAGCCTATTACAGTCACATAGCCAGAACTTGTGTGTTACAATAGTAAAGAACTTCATATTTCCATATGGTCTATGAAGTATACTTCAGCCATAATGACCCATTGTTTAAAAAACAGTTACAGATAAAGTGTGTATTTATATAAGAATAACATAATTAAAATGTACTGAACATAAAGCAGTATGATCTTGACTATATGCAGTTCCTTAGAACTCCTCTCAAAAAAATGAAAGAATAGCAGGTCTTGAAAGATAGTAAAGAAAACTAATTTCTGAGTTTGTAGAAAATTTTGCTGTGGAGAGGATAGAATTATTCTGTGTCTAGGGATGCAGATTATCCGTACTTGCTGTTCTGTACTTGTTGATTGTAGTTTGGAGCTGCTGTATAAAACTTCTTTTAGCTTGGAATAAAAACATGGTAGATCTCCTAGCCTTTTTCCTATTTTTCAAGTTAATAAACTTTTTTCAGTAATGCTAAAGGTGAGCTTTAGTAACATAAGCAGCCATAAATACCAATAAATGCATAGATAATTCCCCTTTGAGTTGTTCTGAAATATTTTTTGTTAATACTTCCAAAGTATTAAGAAATAGTATGTTCAAAGAATTTAGAAGTCTTATGTAATTTGTTTTAATTTCAAATTGGGGTTGGCTTCTATGTCATGGCTTAAGCTCAGTCAGTCACACAGCTGCTCTCTCACTCTCCCCATTCCTCCCCCCCCCACTCCTGGAGAGATGGGGAGGAGGTTCGAAAGAATGCAAATCCCACGGGTTGAGGTAAGAAAAGTGCAGTAACTGAAGTGTAACACAAAACACTACTGCTATCACCAATAATAATAATGATAAGGGAAATAACAAGGGAAGAGAATACAACCGCTCATCACCTGTGACCGATATCCAGCCCGTCCTGAGCAGTGATCTAACTTGTGAAGAATAAGGCACGGACCCCGTTTCTGGTTAGGAAATGAAATCGTTTATTTTCTGAAGGTCCAGTGTTGATATAGGCTATACGAAGTACCTGTGTGTATGAGCGGCTAATACAATTGGTTAGCTGACACCACCCACGTGGGTACTTTCGCTTCTTCATTGGTTGATATCT
>JAOEHY010027391.1:18854-28982 GCA_025447955.1 Psilopsiagon aurifrons
CCAGCAACATTCCTCTGCTATCTCAAAGTTCTCCCAGCAGCTGCTCTAGCTGAGAAATCCTTCACATCAAGGTCCTTCACACCCACATTAACCCTTCTGGGTAACTGCCCCCAGTTTATATAGTGTGCATGATGTGCTGTGATATGGAATACCCCTTTGGTTAGTTTGAGTCAGGTGTCCTGTCTCTGCTTCCTCCCAGCTCCTCCTCCTCCCTGGCAGAGCATGAGACTCAGAAAGGCCTTGGTCAGAGTAAACATTACTGAGCAACAACTAAAAACATTGGTGCTATCAGCGCTGTTCCCAGGCTGAAAGTCAAAAGCACAGCACTGCACCAGCTACTGAGAAGGAGGAAAATGACTGCTACTGCTGAACTTAGGATTCTGAACCCCTTATTCCAAACCATTCACAACATGCTCAGAACCCACATTATCAATATACCATCTCTCTTATCTCATATATATGCTTATATATACATACACAGAGAGAGAGGGAGAGAGAGAGATCATTCCTTAGTGCATGGACCAATCCCTAGAGAGCTGCTGAGTCCATCCAGTCCATGATATCGGGCTCCACCTTCTGTAACAGTCTTTCAGAGCAGGAGAGGCTGTGTGCAGTGTTCACACTTGTGAATAACCTGGGCAAGAATGTCCATTGCTAAGTCTACCCCTCGATCATGAATCTGTCTCTAGGTTGCACCTCTGCCCTGATGGCCTGAAGTGTCATGGGCCCACCAGGCTCAAAATAATTCACCCTCCCCTTCAACAGTTTCTGCAGCTTGTTGCTGGGGACTCCATCCAGCTGCCTTCCGTCTCCAATGCTTCCAAAGCACTGGAGGGGCCCAGTGGACTAGATACTTGCCCATACTGTCCCACACACCCTGCCAGACATAACTGTCTAGCCTTGGGGAAAATCTCTTGGTCCACCTATTTTGTAGTCTGTCCCAAACACAGCTCCGCTTAACTCTTGAGATCAGACACAACGGTCATGGGTAAAACACACTCTGTATGTGTGCCAACATGGTGATCCCCATCACAATCAACAGGCAAGTCCCAAGGATACCCAAAGGCCATTCAAAACCATCAGAAAACATAGACCACTCCCCAGTTACATTACTGTGGTATTGCTTTAACAAACTAAATACCTGTAGTAAAAGATGAAACTCATGGATATTATGTTCTATAAAAAGGAAGTAGCAAGTGCTGTAGATATCATGAATGTACCTGGCACACTAAAATCTTGCAGTGCTAGAATATTTATTACATAAAATGAAAGTAAAAATCATCAAATTGCATCTGAAAGAGACCTTCCTTTCCAACCTCCCCTTGTCAGATCTGATGTTTATTTTCACTTTGGGGGGAAAGAAATGAGGCAAACAAACACTGTTATTTAGAAGTATCTTTAGGATTTTAATTGACTCGATAGAAAATAAAATTCACTTCAGATTAAAACCAAAACCAAATTACACCCAACCGTGGAAGACATTCATCCTTGTGAAAATCAAATACAGGATACTGTGCTCAATGTTCAATTCAACAACTGAATAATATAGCCAAGTATTTATCCCTTAAATATTTGGCAAGCGGATAGTACAAGTTGAAACTTAATTAAGCAGTTAACTATTAAGTACCTTTGAAGAAATCATATGGTGCTCACCTTTTTGTTTTCACTCCAGTGATCAGATAGAACGTAATCTGGAATTCACATCAGTGAATATTTGGCATATAGGAGAAAATTTATAAACAGATTCCAGGGAGGTGTGTGTAGTGTTTAAATGTTATGGTGTGGGGTTTTTTTGTTTATTTGTTTGGGTTTTTTTTCCTTTTGGCAGGGGATTGGGAACATTTTTTTTTGTTGTTGTTGGGTTGGGTTTTTTTGTTTGTTTTTCTGGTTGGTTGGTTGTTTTGTTTCTTTACCATGATGGTAGGAATACCTACTTAAAGTAGGTTTTAATGAAAATTGTAGCAATACTTAGCAAGAAATTCTGGCTCTATTGAAAGCTATGCCAGAATTTTGTTGCATATTTTTGCATGAGAGCATCATTGCAGTCAGTGTGTGATGTGATTTTTCCCTAGCATAGATATTGCTTAAGTCTTATGTCATTCCTTTCTAGAGATTTGTGAGTTGTTTACTTTGGATGGAATAATTTAAATTGTTACTGGTTAAAACACTCTGGGAACTGTTACAGAGTACAAAGTGATTATTGACCAGAAAGCTTGGGCTTTGTTTTTTATTTTTATAAATGGCAAATTGTATTTTCAAATGTGATAAACAGTGAGTATAAGTAATACCTGATTTTGTTCTTAAATGTAGTAAGATGGACATCATATACAATATAGCTGAGAGAGAATTATTTGACTTTTGATTTCTGGTAATGTTTCAGTTGGAGTATTACATACACAGTAAGGATTACTGTTGCTAGTAGCTGGTTGCAGGCTTTTATGTTAAGTTAAACTATCTTAGCAGTTGTGTAATGATCAGATAATTGTTACCTAATCTGTTCAGTTTTAGTTTAGCGTTACATGATCATGTGATGCAGTATCTATTGTTAATAATGAAATTCTATTTCTGTAGCTAATAAGCCAGTTGTTATTCCATGCTGAATGTCTTTTTATGACAATAACAATGCATGATAAAAGGGTACAGGGGTAAGACAGTCATTGGAGCTCTCCCGTAAAGGCACAGCATGATATTGGAGTCCTCAAGGCTAGGATGAGTTTGTTAGCGAATTACTGAGAAATGCAACTTTGGCAAAACCACTTTTGGTTATCAAAGGTGGAACATAGAACTAGTAATGGTATAATATAAAGCATGCTTTATAGTATACGTTGAGATGTAATACTGAATTGTGAATCGATGAAGAAATCAAGGTGTATAGTATGGTAGAAGTCATACAAAA
This sequence comes from Psilopsiagon aurifrons, assembly GCA_025447955.1. Taxonomy (NCBI): domain Eukaryota; kingdom Metazoa; phylum Chordata; class Aves; order Psittaciformes; family Psittacidae; genus Psilopsiagon; species Psilopsiagon aurifrons. Next base: position 21,751 of record JAOEHY010027391.1, read on the forward strand.
ATAATCCCAAGAAGGTCCTCAAGAGAGGAGGAAGCAGCCATTCACACTGATATAATAGAGGGTCAGGGAAGGCTGAGTTTAATATCAGAGACTAAGGGATAGAATACAAGGAAGTGTGTGTATATTAAGTTTAATTGTGTTAGTAGTTTGGAGATTCTTTTTTATATAATAGAAATCTTCATAGTAATGAAATCTGGGCTACTGATAGCTAGTTAGTAAGACTGTTAAGATTTCAGTTAATCTGCTATTAAATTCTTGCCTTGCACATGTGTGGTAGAAGTTGGAGTGCAACATATTGGTGGGGAATGCAGACAAATTAGGCTGTAAAATTTGTATGAAACAGGCACTATACTTGAAAAAGTTGAAAGCAAATTGGAGAGCATACAGAGGAACACACTGAGAATGAGGTTTGCAAACTGTCAGCTGCTAAGAAGTTAGAGGAACTATATTTATTTATTCTGAAGCAAAAGTCCTGAAAGTTGGAAATAAAGAATTTTTGAAATGTAGTTATGGAATTAGTATTTCTGCTGGTGGTGTGGCTGACTGCCTGTATGTGTGCCTGGCAACCCACTGAGAACTGCTGGAGCAGAAGAAATAATGATCATCATTCTTCATGTCTACTAGTAACAGAATAAGGCACAATGAACTCAAATTTCCAGGGAAAATGAATTATTTTGACATTAGGGAAAACTTGCTAAGTGTGATGATAATGAACATTCATTCCCATTATCTAGAAGCTGGCTGGAATCCCCTTTGCTGGTGATCAAAGTCTACCCAGTAGGCATCCTTGCTTTACCCAGTAAGTGTGTTGACTTGTTAAAGTCATTTCCAGTGTAATGTTTTTTAGATTTAATGAGTACATCCCTTTTGTCTGTTTCACTGAATTTTATAATTGATTACAAGTGGTGCTGGGGTTATACGGGCAATTTATTTTTAAATAATAATTTAAATATTAGATTTCAGGTTTCCCTTCAAGATAGTACTCTTACAGACAGCATGTTGGTCTCATAGGCAAAGAAACGTATAACTCTTCTATTCAGATCTGCATTTAAATAATAATTTTTTTATTTTTCTTCATATTATTTAATGATAGACTTCAGAAGCTCACATATTGTACCTTGCTGGTCTTTTGCAGATCTGCAATTGAAAGTGAATTCAAAAATTGAATTCTGTCCTTAGAAACCTGTCTTGCAATAAGGCAACCTGAAATTACACAGGTAATCCTGCCTTGAGACATGCCCTTTTCAAATCTTCACAGTGTTCCAAGTTGAACTCAGATGAGGAAAAGGGAAAAGAAAAGTTACTACCCCTTTCTCTCATCAGTAATGTGATTCTAAGTCACAAATGAAGTCACCCTGGTTTAAATATTGAATTAATTAATTTAGAGTTTTCAAAATGTCTTGTAGTCTGCTCTCAAAGCTGTCAGTCTGTTCATGTTTAATGATCTTTCTGTTGGTGCTTAAGCTTTTCAAAGCATTCATGCAGTTTATTAGACAACTGTGTAAAATATCACATAATTTAGCACCTATTAGGTGACAAACTGCAGAACCACATGAAATGCTGATATGGTATCACAGTGGAGTATTTCAGCTTCACTTGCCCACTGTTATGGCTCCCAGAACTTTTGTTACCTTCTTACTCAGTTTTTACCATTTCTACTTCTGCCAGATATTTTTTGGTTTTCCTTCTGACAAAATTCAGGAAAACTTCATTTATTGTAGAAGTTTTGTTTCATTTCGATTGACCTTTAGGATATTACCTTTAGGGTGCTATGAAGCATAAAGCATCTGATATGTTTTGATCCATTTAAATACAGAGTTTTTTCAAATGTCAGACAAAGGAAATACAGCAGAGGAACGTAAAAAATTTGATAGTGGCCTCCAGTAGGTCTCATTCAACAACACAATAAAATTGCCATAGTAATATTCATGTGGACAGAATTAAGCTGTTTTAATACTTCAAAAATGTTTATTTTTTGCATAAAACTGCCTAGTGACTCATCAGATTGATTAGGTTCCTGCAGACACCAGACAGACAGATAATAGAGAAATGCACTTGCTACAAGTAGAATGTTTGGTTCAGCTGCATGAAGAAACAGTGATGAAGTAAACTACAAAATACATCAGTGTTGTCCTCTTCTAATACATACTGTTTGTGCATTAGCAAAATCCCATATATGGGTTGCTTCCATTCTTTCTGCATGTGATTCTTTCCTCTAATTTTTAGTTTTGTATTCTTCTATGATTTCTGCTTTTAGTCCATTGCTAAATCTGAGTTATGCCCATTACTCATGGCAAATTTGTATCTTTAAAAATGATTCTGGAATGTCAGGCATATTAAATAAAGCGTTGTGTTTAGTGTGGTCTACATTTATATACATGCATTCATTAATACTAAATATACAGGTTTTGAAGGTGTACAAAAAAAAAAACCCTGAACAACTTTGTTTTAATGGTGATTCCTTTTCATTGGTAGACAACATTCCCATCCTTATCAATGGACCCTTTTGTGAGTATAGAGTTTGTTATGTAATCATAAGAAAAAAGAACTGAAAATGGTGCTGTTCACATGGTGCATAAGAGCAATACAACTGGAGATGATCATCTCCATGCACTTAATTTCAATGTGTGATTTCAACATACAGAAGACAGCTGGCTGCAGTGGGCAGTGACTGTATAGAAGTTGTAAAATATAACTACTGGAGAGCTGAAATCAAATGAAGGCTCAACTTCACAAGTTTTTCCAAAAGCTCAGATAAAAGCTTCATTTATATAGAAGCAGCAGTAGACTCTACATGCAGGAGAAAGTGATTGGGACCACTTACTTGTTAAATATACATTTTAATGACTACATGAAATAACAAGGCCCTTTGCAGTCACTGCAGTGTGCATGACTCCAAGCATTATTTGGAGGTACCCTCAGTTCTCTTTTAAGGTTGATGCAGATGATGTGCCTGATTTCTTGATATACCAAGTCCATGGTATAGTGTCTTTACGGTCTCCTATAATTAAATCTCCCTGCCATGAAGGTGATATTTTGAAGATTCTACAGGCAATTAAGACTGATGAACTTCATTGTATTATTATTGTCCCCATTGCTCCAGCTTACAGAATTTCTGTGCCCTACACCTTTTTTTTTTCATTCATTATTTGTTCATTTATATGAACAAACTTGTAGTTATCTACTAGGAAGTTAATTTATTATGATAAAGAAATAATTGCCTACTTTCAAGTTGCATGTACACAGTGGTGGCAAGTATCATATTTCATTTTATTCAAGTCAAGTATTTCTCTTCACTTATTCAAAATTCATGCCTTTTGTGTTATTTTACAATGATTTATGACTCCAGAAAGTAATAACATTTGCACTGAAATTATATATGTAGAATTTATTTTGTTCTAGTCTTCACATTGTTTTACAGTTTAGGCTTTTCACTGAAAGCTAGGGATTAGCTATACTTCTCTATTATAGATAAAACTAATTTCACTTTTTCCAAATCTTACTTGGTTGGAGTTTGTTTTGGCAGAATTGAGGGTAAATTAGATCTTGCTCTTATTTTAAACATCACCAAAAACTGTCAGGTGCAGATTCAGTGCCTGTTTTTCTAGGTGATTTTTTGTTAGGGGTTTTTGCTTGTTTCGTTCTAATCTTGAGTACGGTTTTGTGTTAAAATATTTATAACACTGTTCACAGACTGTCTGTATCAGTCCTGTCAGTGCTTCTTTCTCTGTATCTGCTGGCTCCGGTGTTCTCTGATGATTTCTTCACTTCTTGACTTACAAATACTAGTGAGACCATGGGTTGAAAACAAGCAAAAATGCTTCACTATGCAAACCCGTAGTGTTATTTTCAGTATGTATGGTAAAAGATAGCAGCTATGAAACTGTCAAAGTACTGTTTTAATTGTTTTACAAGATGTCTTTTGTTAAATTATCATTTTAGTGTTTTGTGTTGTGGATATATTATGTTAGGCCACTTCATAGGTGAGTGTAGACATTTGATTGTTAAGCTGAAATACAATTAAAAAAATGGGCAAGCCATTCATTGGCAATGAAGTGAAATTCTGTTTTCCCTTTTTTCCTTATTAAAGAATTTTATGGTAATGCTGTGATAAACATTAAAAAATTATTATATATGTGCCTTGTTTGGTGGCTTTTTTGTTTGTTTTTTGGGTGGTGTTTTCTTGTTTGGTTGGTTTTGGTTTTGTTTTTGATTTTGTTTTTTATGAGTGCAGTAACTAAATTTTTCTTAACTCAGTATTCTGCCAAAGGTTTATTCAATCCTTTGCCCAGAGCTGAGAAAAATCAGCAAAATTCATGCATATTTTAGAAAGTAATTAGTTTCGGATGTAGGTTAGTTTATTTTGGTTTATTTCATTTGAAAAGATTTATTTGGCTGTAATTCTAGTGGAAAAGATTTTAATGTTGTCTTTTACATAAAAAAAATGAGAATATGTTTTGCTGTTCAGCAAGATCTGTAAAGTATAGCAAGGATGAAAAACAAAACTGACTGAAGACAACACTTTGATCTATCAGCTTATGTTTATTTACTTTCATCTTACAATTTAAGTGGTGTTGGTTTTGAACTCGATAGATTGACCGTCAACTGGGAGACTTCTAAGGCAATCTAAATGGATACATATTTCTACAAATTACCCATTATCTCTGCACATTTTTTCCTCTGTGTGCCTTGTGTCTGTGCCAAGCTTTAACACAATACTCAATTACTGTCTAATAATCACTATTGGATGGTCCCTAGTCAAGCTTTTATGTGACACTTACTTAGAAAGTTCATTCACAGATTGAAATGAATATATGTTTTAAACCATTTTGCTTTTAAGTTGGACTTGAATTTGATAATTTTATTTTCATAACAGACATATTAAAGAAAAAAAGATTTTTAAGGTCTTGTGTTTGGAAGAATTGAAAGTAGCTTTAGTTGTCTTCTAAAATTTCTTACTGCAAATAGCTGATATTCAATATGAAAGCATTTTCATTTCTATTTAGCAGTGTTTAGTATCTTTCTATGACAAAAGAATAGAGCTTGGGAACAAAATATCAGTTGTTAGATGTTCAGAAAGACCTGTTTAAAATTTTTAAGATTTCCCTGAATATGAATATAAACAAAAATGGCAGGTGTAATTGGGAGCAATAAAAGTGTAGTTGAGCCTGGGGTAAAAAAGGGAAGGTGCTGTCTTTGTTTCTCACTGTCCTACTGTATTTCAATTGCTATAAGTTAAAACTACTTTTCCTCATGTCTAGTCTGTTTTGTAGATCGCAGTAATTGGTCAGTGATCACCCTATCTTGATCCATGAACATTCTTTCATGTGATTTTCTCCCCCTGTCCTGTTGAGGAGGGGGAGTGAGAGAGCAGTTGCTTGAGTATCTAGCAGCAAGCCAAGGTCATCAAAGTAGAAAAATACTTGATTGAATTTTCCATCTTTGGCATTATTTTGAAAAATAATTAAATTCAGTAATGTATATTGCATAAATCCAAGTATTCAGCAAAAAAATCCAAAATTTTCGGCATTGTGATATCTTTAATGACTGTCAAGGTGAGAATTTGATTTAATTTGTTTATTAAACACCTGAAGGAAGCACAGTGAATTTATTCCTACTCAGTTACCTTTTTCACTGAAAGTTCAGCTACTTAAGTCATTAGCAGCACCAGTGATGACAGAGTAGGTTAGCTCTTCCAGTCTTTTACAGAGCAGTTACCTGGTAGTAGCAGGTGAAGTCAGAAGCCGCTTTTTCCAAGGGAAGTACAGTGAATAACCCACTGAGAGGCACTGGAAAGTCTGCTGAGTGAAGCATGCTCCTTCTATAAACAGCTGCCACTTTGTGACCTCTGCAGCCTTTCCTAATTTATCTGAAAGAGCTATGCAGCCTTTTGCTTGAGAAAGAAAGTACTTGGAAATGTACTATTAGAAATGGCTTTTATACATAACAAAGGACCATTCACATAAGAAGCCACAAGCAACAAAATATGACCTGAAATACCGCTAAACTGATACTTCTTGAGTAGAAATGAATTCAAAATAACTTGCAAAGAGGACAGAAGCTAATCCTGAAGGTGACGAGTTTTGCACTATTGGCAAAGGAGAATAGAGATTCTAGTCTCTATTTTAAGTAAGCAGGAGGACTACGGGAGTAATACTGCCTTGTTTTGTGAGTTTTTTGTGTTTATTGAAAAGGCTTTAGTCAAAGGCTGAAAGAAGTTTGTAAACAAGATGTCCACATTGATTGTGTCATAACCTACCATTACTTTAAATGCTATTTAATGAATATTTTAACATGCAAATTCTATTTTTAGTTGCTTTAAGTGTTAATGTGAATAATATAATGTTACTCTTACTAAGTAATCTAGTCTCATTACCTAATTGTCTGTTATCAGACATTAATTTTCTTAATGTGCAGATGTTGTCCTCTACTGTATTTGAAAAAAGTCACTTTGCATACAAAATCAGTCCTGCAACAGACTTGGCCTGTACACAGACTATGTACTGGTGTTGTATACAACTGTATCAGTACTAATATAATATAATAAGGCTGTCTTTGAAATGTTTTTCACATCACAATAAATGAAATGCTTTTAAGAAAGGGCACCTTTCTGCTGTTGTATTTGTGTTTCTTCAGATTGTAGCAAGCAGTGTAAAATAATACCTTGCCATGATTTCAGCCCTGCAAGAGTTACATTTCATTTAGCTGACAGTTCTTCTTGTTGAGGAGCAAAGATATTCCAAAAGAAGCTGTTACAATCCTAGCTCACACAGAAGAATACAAAATCAATAGCAACAAAATCTGGACATGAATGAGACGAGGCATAGTGAGGTGAGAATAGCTGGTCTCTTGGCCTTTGGAAAGGAAGAAATCATTTGTATTGGACAAGACTGACAGTTAAAGAGGAGTTGTGGATATCAGATGAAACTGGGAACTGATACAGAACTGTAAATAACATCCATAGGATGGATGAGTTTGGAAAAAGGAAAGTAGGTACTTCTTAATTTATTTTGGGTTTGGTTTGGTTTGGTTTGGTTTTTGTTTTGTTTTTAAAGGATTTTTTTGGTGTGTGTGATTTTTTTGCTAATTTTTTTTTGTGTTTGTTTTTTATGAGAGCATATGTGTAACACTTCATATATGAGAAGATGGATGTCATGGGTTCAGCAGTAGCAGTCGTTTTTCTCCTTCTTGGTAGCCGGTGTGGAGCTGTGTTGTTTTTTTTTCCTTTGGAC
>JAOEHY010027392.1:0-14347 GCA_025447955.1 Psilopsiagon aurifrons
GGAGTCACCAAGCTTAGAGCTCAAGTGATCTCTTTTTAAATGGGGGTGGCTTGCAGATGCCTCCAATTTCTGCATATGCAGCATGTGTGAGGGGAAATACACTCTACATCTGTTAGAAAAGGCAGAGATTTTCCATGTCAGAGGTGCACAGAGCTGGAGCAGCACACCCGACACTGCGCACTGTGAGAAACCCCTGTTAGGCAATGTGATCATGCAAGGATTACATATGTTTAACCTCGGAATAGGTAGCATTGCACATACCTTCCTGTTTCAAGGCAGAATCAAGAGGTAAAAACTAATGCAAAGAAGTGCTGATTTGGCTATGCCCTCGAGAGACGTTCTCCTGTACAGCCATTGAGCCAGTGTAACACTAACAGTAGCAGTAAAAGCTTTTCCAGGAGCTGACCTCAACATCCCCTGTTATATCAGCAGTCTGCTTTATTCAGACTGCCTGCTTGTCTGACTTGCCAAGACCACTTCATGTAAGGTCACTAAACATCCCCGAACAGGAGAAACTTGTGCTCATGACTAACTTGGATTAACTTCAGTCAGAAGACCCGGGGGACAAACCCATCAGATTTAACTACCTCCAGTGAGATAAATTCACCCCCTAAATCTCATTGTTAGTCATCTGGATCATCCAATTCCCCCAGCTCTGCAGATGAATCAATCACCCAAAAGCCCACATAACCTCCAGCAGGCTAGTCTGGAGAGCTGCTCCTGTGCCATTATCCTTTTGAATCTCTTTGGGATTAAATGAACCTCTCCAGTAATACTTCTGAGAGCCATGCCTTTGTATTAAGCCAAGCCCCGTGTTATTTTCTCACACTTGTGTTTATTTGTTTAGTCCTCTAAATTCAGAACGCACACTGCTGCCTTGGTCCACCCTCTCTGTCCTTATCTCTGGAACATGGCCATGATGACAATGCCCTGTAGAGGAGCAGGGTCAGAACCTTTCCTGGGGCCCCATCCTCTGTCTATGACAGACTGCTGCAGTAAAACCAAGTGCCTAACAAAGTCCTGCACATCAGCTCCTGTGCCCAAGGTGCCAGCTTTCCTGACAAAGCCAAGAAATGGCTCCGAGTGATCTGTTCTAATGCCAGAATTTCTCTTTACTTTGTATAGAGCACTTGGCAACCCAAAAACCTGCCCTTCCCACCCTACCTCCAGCTTGTGCACATCACCCAGGGTGGCTGTGTGCAGAAGAGACCACAGCTTTAGAGCTGAGCCTGAAAGGAGGCTCAGCTGAACACTCATTAGCCTGTGTGTACAGGAAAATTAATCACACCAGGTGTGATAATTAAGAATAACTAATCACCTATCTCCTGGCAGATAAACATGCACACTCTCTAGGTCTGATTGTGTCTCCCCTTCATTATAGCAGGTACACTGCCATTAACAGCGCTACTCCAGATACAATCAGAGCCTTCTCAATGCAACAAGCAGGTTTTCCATGGGTTTCCATCTAGCTTTAGATAAATCTCCTCTATCTCTTACTGGAGCTGAGCAAGCAGCACAAGTGTGGCTTACCTCCCTTTCTGCCCTTGCAGCTCCTAGCACTAGGTGATCAGGGTTGGCCATGGTAGATGTGCCATTACAACACCTATACTGGGACCATCGGGATAGTCCTACACCAATGGAGGCTAATTAGGTGAAAGAGCAACATGAAGAGGGTTACTTTGGTACTTCCTTAGTTGTTTGTGTCAAGTGACACCTCATTAGCTCCTGAGGAGGGAGAGGATAGGTACAGAACAGTCTATTAATAGGAGATAAGAAGGAGCAACAGCATTTCAAAAGGCAGCAGTATTTATCAGCATCTATTTGAAGTGGAACTATCTGAAACGTGCAATGTTGTTTTGTAGAACTCCAAATGCTTATTCTGGCAATTGTAAAACACATCAGGATCCTCGTGCTGCCTTTAATCAGTCAGTTCACCTTCAAGCATTTAATAAACTCCTCTAGGTTACAAAATGTTTTATTCAAGACAAGCTCTGATACTATCATTTAAGATGTAAATCCTAAACTAATAGAAGCTGAAGTTGATAGTAAAATAGCAATTAATCCACGTTGAGAGTAACAAAAATTAACAAACTGCTGTTCAAATATTTATAGCAGGAAAGTTTCGTTACTTGCTCATTGATGCAGTTTTGAAGGCTGACTTTGAAAGTACAAACCCCAGCTTTATGTCAAGCAGAAGGTTCTCCCTTAAGGAGCTGCCTAGCATTTACTGCAACAGAAACAGCCCCAGTGACAGCAACACCTACCTCCAGGGGAAACGTGGGAGCATTCATTTCTAATCTTCCCAATTTTTCTCCTGCTGTTTGCTATCCTGAATATTTAACCTCTTCTCCATTATAGATGGAGAGCTGGGGCAGGGAAATGATTCACTGAAGAGCTGTGATTCTGCAGCTGGTGGGTACCATATACACTTCAATGCAGTTGCCTAGTCTGACTTTAAAATTTGACATGCAACATATCCTGAGCAGCTTTCTAACCCTGGTGACAGACTTTCCTCTTGAGTTTCTAAACTCGGGGGAAAGAAAAACCCGCAGGAAAGGATGTACATTTCTGTAAAGTAAGAAGATGGTCCATGGAACCCACAGTCACATCATATAGATGAATGAAAGTCATCAGTAACAGATGTAAATACCAAAGATGTGGAAGTATATTAAGAAGACCATAAACTGGGAGGGTTAGAAAGGATCTTGTTTCTGTCTGCAAGACAGATCCTGGCAGGACCAAGAAAAACCTTCCTGCACAGAGCACTTATTCAGTTTCTAAGCCATGTGCAGTTTTCTTCCAGAAACACTTGATTCACAAAGTACTGCCCCGGAAATAGCTGCTTTGGTTACAGGGGTGGGCAGTGAAACCTCACAGATGCTTTTCAGCACAGCATTAGCAAGACATACTGCAGCAATAATGGGATGGAGAGAGGGAGAAGAGAGAGGAGGGCACTGCTCCCACAGCCTTTCCCATCAAATCTGCCCTGAGTAGATGGACCATCAGTCTCAGCTGCTGCATTTATTCCTCTGTGCTTCCATCTGGATTATACATTGTTCAACTCAAATCTCCAAGGCATTAAGAAAAATCAGCTCTATGCTCCCAGCCCCTTCCAGAAAACCCTCTGCTGGAGTCAGGCACCCAAAAAAAGAAAGAGGGAATAAAGAAGGTGTGCGCAAACATCTGCAGGTGCCTGCTCACCAATGCATGCAGTCATTTTCATCCCGACCAGTTCTCCTAAGCCAAAGTAAAAATTAAAGTTGGCATGTCACTCTGCAGGCAGACGTATTTCATAATGCATGGGCAGGATATATTTTATTAATTCTGGGTTTTTGTAGATCTCTGCATAAGTTCCACCCTTCCATGAAGCTTCTTGGCTTTGTGGGTTGTGCATTGGTTTTTCAGTGTTTTTTCCTGTGTGATGCTGTTACAGGTTGATCTGGGGATCTGAGCAGATCCCATAGGGCTCTGCAGGTGGGGCCACAACAGGAGGGTCCCAGCCACAAGCATCAGTCTGTGAAGATTCCTCTTACAGTTGTGTAGGGCCCTTAGGTACAGTCACCTCTACTAAGTAGCCAGTTTACAGCATACTCCCTTGACACTAACCTAAAACCTATTTCAGGATATTTAATATTTTCTTAGAGTAAGCCTTTTGGAAGTATCATTTGCTTATGGGATCTAACTGCTGAAGGGATAAGCGAGCATTTCAGTGCTGAATGTCTGCTCTCCACATTAACAGATGTGTGATAGAACCCTATTTTTTATGAGGTTGCACTACTCTTCCCATCCTCCCTGCAAAACACATTAATTATATTTAGGTAGCTGGTAGCATATCAGAATTTTACAGTAGAAAAGCAGCCAGGAGGTGGTAGTAAAACTGATGGTGTCAAGGGAGAGCTGCACATCTGCCCCTTGCATCACTGCATTGCAGCAGTCTCTCACACGCATGCACCAATGGTGCCAGAGGTACCCCGGATTTGTTCCAATGCCAGTACCCAAATGAACAATCCCAGCCTATTTCCAGCAAAGCACTATGCTGCTTTTCTTGGTATTCTCACATATCTTTTTCTGAAGTCTTTCAAGCAGTTTCCTCCACTCAGATTTATTACCAGCCTTCTCCCAGGGATGGAAGTCTGAACTTGCCACTTGATGGAGGGTGCTCACTACAGCAGGGTTCACCACCTGTATTGGGAGTACCTCTCTAATAGAGGTCCTTTCAAAGCACCACAGGAGAGATTCCTGCCACAGCCAAGAGCAAACACAGCTTCCCCAGAGGCAAAAACTGTCAGCGAAGCAAGCTGTGTTTTTCCTCTCCTACCTCCCACGCCAGCTGAGAGGCTGGCTCACCCCTGTGACAATTGCCTGCCTACCCTGGGCAGCTAGCTCTTCCCTTCTGAACCCATCACGTCAATTCCCATCTAAAGGTATTTTCCACAGGTGAAAACACAAGGTGAGAAGCACAAGTTAACTTACCAGCCACTTGGAAGCAAGCTGAGAATGAGACCGTCCACCAGTGGTACCATCTGGGGACCACACTTATTTTACAGAAGGCATTTCAGGGCCAAGCTTTTGTGAGCTGAGCCTATGTGGGTTATTTGTGGAGCACTGTTTCTAGGTGGGGGTTTTTTGGTGAGGTTTTATTGCTAGTTACCCCTCCATACCTTTTCTCAACAAAATCCTTTCAACCATCTTTCAATAACTCCAATTTTCTAAAGCATGGGCTAAAGAGCACAATGTTCAGCTATTCTTTACTCGTGAAACTGCACCATTTCACAAGGTCAGCCTGCAGGATGTGTACAGAAATCTTCCTGCTCTCCCTTGAGGGACATTTCATACCAAATAAAGGTACTGTCATTCTCCTTCTCTTAAGAAGGACACTCAGCAAGAAACACGTGGCAGCTGGGAATGCGAACAGACTCAGATAATGGCAAATCTGTGCTTGGGGCAGGCCAAGATTTAGGGAGAGGCAAAGTTCCTTTTAGATCCAAAAGATGCTTTCAGGCTTGGCTTTTTAAAGTATTTTTTAAAGAAATTGAAGGATATTTTTAGGGAAAAAAGTCAAACTAGAAATTATCATCGTCTTATTTTGAAATCAAATCTATTTCTTTTTTCATACTCCATTTTTTGACTTTGAATAACTCAGATTTGCAAAACATCCCTAATAGTAGTTGATTCTGTTTTGCCAGGAAAAGTTTGGCCCCCCAAATTAGAACCTCCCACAAAACCCCTTTATTCTGTTGAATGATGCAGAACCAAAATACATGGGCAAAAACAGAAAAGAAAAAACAACAAGTAAGACGTGCTAAATAAACAAAGCAAAACCAGTACGCATAGAAAGTTCATACAGAGATATGTGTATTTCCTTCTACATAAGTACATACAATACTTATAGGGATACATGGAAACAGAGGCCCTGAAATGAACTCTTTACAAAACTCAATATTTATTGCCAAATCTAACTTTTCAGACTACAAGCTGGATGACAGTGCTGAAGAATGCGACGGTGCAATACTGCAGACTTAGAGACGCAATGCTCGTTACACTGATCTCTTTCAAACACAAATGCAGGGAGCCAAGAGCATGACCATCATAAAGCCAATGTCAGAAATAAAGTAGATTGATCATAACATTAATTAGACCTACAGACAGCTTCATACAGTGAAATCAATGTCTACTGTGCAGGTAAACTTCATCTGAGCGAGAAGAAGTAAAATGACAACAGGTTACAAAAATCCATAATCTTCCATGCTACTCTGTCCTTTCCCTTGAAGGTGCTTGTAGTGGATGGGAGGCGAAAGCATCCCTGTTCGTGCATTCACCCCCTCTGTGAGTTAGGGTGGGGAAAAGTCCCTTTCTGTCAAAATGCCATTAAATTCTGGCCCTGAGCAATCAAAAGCTGTGCGAATGTTTGATTCACTAGTGCTGGGGTTTCACACTGCATTTTAAGTGCTGCTGGGCTATCCCAGCAGCAGCATCAAGACAAGGCAAAGCAAAACATTTCTTGTTACAAGCAGCACACCCATGTGAGCATCTTCAAGACTGAAAAGACATTTCAACTGATTTTTTAAATACAAAAAGGTACTGACTCAGCTGTTATTTCACATTTAATATTAAAGAGCAAGGCTTGCTCAGGCCAATATCTTTTCCTAGTGCTGGCTGGCTATAGGTGTTGCTTCAGTGAATAACATCACAAAAAAATACACTGGCAGCCAAGGCCATTATTTTTGTAGGATGGGGAAAAAAAAAAAAAACCAAAACCAAATAAAACCAAATAAAACCAAATAAATAAGAAATCCAAGATAAAATCCTGATTTTAAAGGCAAATGAATACTCAGGATTCTGGACTTCCCAATAACCTGAACATAAGCCAAGAAATAGCAAAGACAGTGAGGAAAACCCAAGCAGCTTTTACACAGCTGCATACCACAGAACTGTCAATAAACACAATAAAGCAGTTTTATCTCTTTACTGTTCAGCCTTTTTTTTGTTTTGCTACATGACATACAAAAAATAATACTGGGGTGTCTTTGAACAATTCTTGTTCTGACAGATCCTGAGCTACAAACAGATCATTCCCAGCGACTGAGATCCACCCCAAGCAGCCACTTGAACTTCATCTGTGTGCTTGAATAAGAACTTACGCAGAGGATGCACCACCCCAGTGTTCTTCACACAAAATGTTTTCAGTACAAGTTGAACCTGCACCTTGACATTTAACCTGCCTTTTATCATTACCTGGTGACAAAGGCCACCCTATTTCACAAGAACCAGGTGTGGATGGAAACATCAGCTTTTCACAGACAGATTTAGCTGCTCTGTCAGCCCTGTGCGTACACTGTTAACATACAGATTTCATTTACTGCAGGAGCCATGTGGCAGGTGGAACAGGAATTAGCCAGCTCAGGAGGACTATTTATGTAGTGATAAATGAGAAATATTGATCACTGTGGAGCTCCCTTAATACCTTCCTGACTGTTTTTCTTAATCTTGTTAAACTTCTTTCAGCTTTGACATCTCAGGTGAGCTCCTGCGCTGCTGGAGCCCAAGGAGAGCACAGACACTGCATATGCTTCACAGGGTTTTACACTGGGGAGCTGATGTTCAGATCATTTCTTAAGGAAAAGAATGTTCTCCTTTTCTCTCTCTTCATGTGGCTGTGCTTCCTACAAAACACTGGCTGGACCCTGATTCATTTTGCTATTTATTAGACACACCACCATTAGTATCAGAGGTGTTAAGAGATGAGGAATGGGTGTGAAGGAAGAATGAGGAAACACTTCTGCCCATTTGCAATAGGAGCTCTATTTCCTGGCTAACACATTCTGCTTAACTTACAGAAGTTAAAGAATGTGCAGTCAGACTATTGATGGGTATTGACTGAAGGAGAATGTTAGCACCACACAAGCAACAGCATCTTCAAGTCCTCGCTCTGCCTTTGAGCAGTTTTCCTCCCTGGGCTTTCTCCAGCCCACTCACTCTTATTTTCTGATGACACCGTTTGCATCCAGTAAGTTTCATGCTCAATTTTGCAAATCTAAAATGACTAAAAGAGAAATAAAATGCTTGGAAATACAAATTTTCATGCACTCATTTGCTAATACACTGTGTGGATCTGACTGCTGCAAACAAAGACAGATCTAAGAGGCGAGTATTCATTACATAAGTTCAAGCTTCAACAACTTCTTTGCTTATTTCCAGTCCCTTTGATTTAATTACTTTATTTCAGTTTATCCATTAGCAAAACTGAAGAAAAGCAATTTCTGAAGAGAGAGTTTCAACCTTCAGCTACAACTCCTGTTTTCCTTGATTGTCCCTATAAATCTACACCCCTTCCTATAATCAGTAGGGTCTCTTAACTGATAAAGAGGAGGGAGTTATGTGAACTCACCTCGTAACTGCAAACACAAATATCAGCTTGCACACCCAAGTGGGGATTTGTGCAGAGCAGCTGGAGCACTTTCATGCACAATTACAGTAATTATAAGCACTGAATTAAAGAGTATCTACACTTACAGCTGTTGCTGCCCATGGTAGGCAGTTGGAACTAGATGATCTTAAGGTCCTTTCCAACCCTAACTGTTCTATGATTCTATATAGCTGTCTTGGAGTGGGGAGTCTTTGCCCATCTCCTTCAGTGTCTGCATATAGACACTTCCCAGAAAGCCTTGACTGGCATTTTGTGCAGGTTTGTGGAGAGCTAAAGCCTCCTGCAGGGAAGTTACAACATTCAATGAAGAAAAATGGACTTCTTGCCTGAAATCTCCCTTTCCTCTAGAATTGCTGCTGGCAAGATTTTTACAGCAGGTACCTATGGTGAGCTGATAGAGAATAACTACATTTTGTTTAAATTATGAGAATGTCCTGCAACTTGGTGATCTTAGGGTCCTTTCCAACTGCAACTATTCTATGAGTTTGTGATTATGGTCCTTCTCCACATCGTGGCTTTTGGAGCCATAGAAATGTGAATCCATCTTCTCACACTGAGTCAGCCACACTTGAACACATTAGGACTTCAAGTAAAACACATGAACTTGTCCTCTCAGGGGCTTTATCACTGAAGAAATTGAAACTTTCTGGTAACTGCAGGTAATGTTTCCTAATTCAACACCCTCAATCTAAAGAGAGTTTATATACATAAAAGAGAAAAGAGACAGCATCAACACTAAATCAAAGTCCAAACCTCCCCACACCCCAGCAGCAGTTTCTGGTATGTGGAACTAGGACATGGACTTGGGTACTGAGGCCAGAGCCTAAGAAGCAGGAAAAGACAAAGCAGCTTGAAGAAGACCCTCATGCACTCAGAAAAAGAATGGTGTGAGCTGAGAGTGTGTTTAAATCTCAATGTCACCCTTATTCCTCCAACAGCTAAAAATAAGACTCTACTAGCCAGGCTGTGAAGGGAGAGAAGAGAGGAGTGAGGAGTGGCTGAGGGAGCTACTCATGGGTGGGAGCACAGCTCATGAGTGAGGGGAGCTCAGGACTGCACAGCTCCAGTGTTCAGACCTCACTGTCCTGCAGGACTCAGCTCTCTTAAGCCAGAAGTGAAGGTCACTGTAGGAGGGTAATAGCACAGCTTAGCTTGACAGCCAGCCCTCTGGGAGAATAGAACATATGCAGTTTTGTTCTAATTCAGGTGCTGGGGATTGTTACCTTTTTATCTGCCTTTTGAGCTTTTCTCCCTTTAATAGAACAGGTTTACGAGGTCTTTGGGGGCAAAACGGGAAAATGCACGCAGTGAGCGCAGGAAAATTAGGTACACGTGTGCCAAGTTTCAGGGTGTGTGCATGGGAACTCTGTCCTCACCAACAGTGATGTGAAAACTCTCACAAGGATCATCCACAGCCCAGACTTGTCATTGACTTTCCTACCTCTGTCAGCCCACGTTTCACTTCAGTGTTTCCCCCATCTGGAATATCGTGCAAGAATAAATACATCAATTTCTTTCTTCCCTAGAGTCAGAAGAATTGTCCCCATGGAAAAGGAAAAGGAAACTCAGAGCACACAGGATGTCTAATTGTAAGGACAGACTTTGGAATTGTACTTTTTTTCCTCCCCCATTCACATGCAAATGGAAGAATTGTCCAAGATGATAAAATGGGAACTTACTTGGCATTTTCAGAGGCTTCCCTTGAATGCATATGGACTCCTGTGGCCGTGGAACACAACATGGCTCGCTGCTTCAGTCCTAAGTGGATAACAAACGATTTCATTCTCGCATCAGCATTTTGAGATTACTCACACCCAGCACGTGAGAAGCACAGAAGGGCTGTGAAAGGTACCTCCAGAGACTATGCATTGCCTTGCTCCCAGGAATAGTTTTGTTGTCTGTCCTCTCTGGCAGCAGGATTTCTTCCTTCTCGCAGGTAGCCTGATGATCCCAACAGGGTTCTCTATAGTCTATGGTCCTTGCCCCATAGGTGAAGTCCACCAGGCCCATGTCTGGCATCTCCCCTGGGTGAAGGGAGGCTATGAAAAGGTGGTAGCAAGGTCAAATCCCAGCCGTGGAAAATGGCAATGTCCCACTGGAGTGTGGCTTGGAATGCAGTTACCAACAGAAATAGGGCTCTCACACATGAGAAAGGTATTTGGGGCTTCCCTCCAGAAATGGACTGAGCAGAAAAGCCAGGCAGAGGTCCTTACCCCTGAGGAAACTGGAGATACTAAATGTAATGCCAGCATCAGAGGTGGGACATGTCCCAGGTTTCATCAACTCTGTGGAACTGTTTTGGCTACAAGCTGCAAGGATTCCTCAAAAAACAAAAAGCACAATTTCCATAATTTCCATGACAACACAATGGGGTGAGAAAGGAAATCCTCATTTTAATGGAGAATGGTGAAAAAAATAAACACGACCGGTAGTGTGATAAGAAAGCCCCTATTCAAACACAAATACCTCTTTCAGGAGGAGCAGAGAATGGCAAGCTCAGCAGTTGCTGCACAGTCATTCACATCACAAGCCTGAACATCACAGAAACATGATTAGACCTTATATCCACCAGCGTAAAGCACTGGAATGAATGAGGGTCCTATGGCAAGTGCATGGAATGATTCATCCTTCCCACAAAAGTGACAAATAAGGATAATTCCACTTCATTTCCAAGCTGGCTTTTTGGCCTGGCTGCAATAAAACTGTAACAATTGTAATGGCATGGGCACACAAATTCTCTTTTGTGGAATTACAGACCTCTGAAGAATCAGGTATTTCACTGTAAACATCTGCCTGGGTTTTATTTTAGGGCACTGAGTGCAACAAAGGATGGCCAAACATTTGCCTGACAGCACACACAAACCAAGTAAGAGCAACCATGTTTTCTAGAGCAATTGACTCAGTGGGAAAAGGGACCTGGGCGACAATTCAGCCTTTATTCAGGGTATTGCCAACCTTTCTGCCTTAGGAAAGATTTGTGATAAGGTTAAAGATATCTCAGATTGTTCTTACCTTCCCCTCACATAAATTTACAGCCCCAAGGGCACCTGTTAGGACAAGTGAAGATAAGAAAGGACAGTCATATTTCCTTATCTGGAGCTCCCTGCTTTATAGCACTTCAGCTTTACAGCACAGAAGGGTCATATTCTCAGAGAGAAAGTCCCCATGAACTCCATGAACAGCTTTCTAAACACTCAATAGCCTCCTGAGGAGACAGTAACTGTGATTCACACCTTCAAAAAAGGGCTCCTACCCAAAAGAAACACAGACAGACAGAAAAGCCATGAGCGTTCACCCAGCTCCCCCTGCACTCAGTGGGGTTTCCCATGAGGTATAAATACTCCAAGCTTGTTTTGATCTTGGATACCATCAAAACCCAGATTGCCCTTCCAGGCTGTAGCGGAGGCCAGAATTTGGCTGTGGGATTCACCAAAGTGCGAACAATGGCAAACCAAAGAGTCCTGCAGAGCCTGTTGCTGAGTGAAATAATTAGGTAATAGGAGCAATAACCATGGAGCACATAAAGCCACACGAGTCTCAGCAGAAAGCTACACAAGCTGCCACCTCTTTGGATTTTGAAACAGTACCTATTTGCATGGCTGTTTGATACTGTGCCTAACGTATTGTTAATATATTATTTCATTATAACTGTCCTTTATAAAAACAACCATTCAGTGTATTCCTCAGCTTCTCTGACTTTTGCTAAATTTGGATTTGGGATGCAATCTAGAATCAGTACTTAATTAGTACTAATTAATACTTAATTAGCCGGGCAAATGCTGCAAGTTTAAAATTAGATGGCAGAAAAGCTGTGTTTGTGAAGTCAAGATCAGACTTAAAACATCAGGAAGACTGAGGTTGTATTCAAACCTTCTTGAAGATTATTATTCTATGCAAGTAATTTCGTTTCCTTGCAACAATAGATACATAATTAGAATTGCCTCCTATGCTGAAAAACACAAGGTTCATTGCCCACGCAGCATGTCCTGCTCTCACAGCACGTATATTAGATATATAGGATGGGTAGCATGGATTTTTCTTGATCCATGAGGAAAAAGAAGTGCCTTCAGGAGGCAGTGCAGGTTCCGGGTGGACTCTTTGTGACCCACTGGAGAACCTCTCCTGTCCAGGGAGATGGCAGGTGCTGCAGATGGCTACACAGATGTCTCAGATCAGAAGAATTACTTGATAAAAGGAGCTGAGCATCCTCATTTTGATGTATAGAAGATGAAAGCTTAGTGAAAAAAATCCTGCTCTTAAGGTGACTGTGCACATCTCTTGGACTTCTGATACTTTGTATGCTGTGACCCTGAAGCTCCTGGTCATGTTGGACAGGACCGCATCTTGTGTTCCATTCCCTTGAATTCAGCCAATAACTCTCCTGTGGGTCCTAAGCATCAAGAGATGTGAAAGAAAGAGCACATCGTGGTCTGCACTTGGAGCAATTTTAATGGACGAGATGGTGAAATTCCCAAATAAAAGAATGCTGAACTGACTCCATCAAATGACCTGCAAATAAAACCACTGCAGACTCCAGCAAGGCTGAAAGAGCCTTGAGATTGTGGCAACTGTGCAGCAAGGTTTTCATTTATCCCCACTGGATGCTATTGCAGAGATACAGTTTCTCCACCTGACACCCACAGTGTCTTGGGCTTTCTTCAACACCCTGGGGAGAAAAAGGGCTCTAACATGAGAGCAAACTGCCCATGGAGAGGCACTCTGTGCTGCCAGGAACAACCCAATCACTCAGTGAACACCAATCACATGCAAAGGGCATGGACAAGAACCCATCTTTGGCAGCTCCCAAGACACGAAGCTCTGCCAGCTGAAATCCCATGGCAGATCTTGTATCCTTTGAGGACAGATCAGTCAGAGAACATCATATTTCTGTTAATGCACCCAGTACTTTGTGTACATCTGACTGTTAATTCTACAGTAGACATTGTCATATCAGCAGATCCTGAGCTGTTTAACCCCAAACTTTGCACAGAATGTCAGCTTCCTCAGAACATCCATGGTGAACAGCTTCTGAAATCCAGGACTGAAATTCATATCAAAACTGAAACAAAGCTGTCATTAGCTAGGCATAGAAAACATAGCTAGGCATAGAAAACATTCAATTCCCATTCTGCCCAAAATCATTCCTCCTTGATCCAGCCGAGGTTCCTTTATTTTTCCAGTGCTACATGAGTTACTGCTACAAAACACTGGACGTTCTACAAGAAGATCTAAAGTATATGGTAGCAGTAAGAGAAACTGAAAGTATGTTTCAGAAGAAAGAGAATTAATGGTAAAGGCAGTGACCTAAACCCAGGCCTCCCTGTGCTTCAGCCACCGCACCAACGACCATTATAAAAATTCTCATTTGCGTAGGTCTCGATGACTGGAAAAACATATTTCCTATCAGTTCTGCTTCAGATCACATTCCCAGCTCACTGATTTACCCATAGATATTGCCAAGTCATCAGGAGATTGAAACGAAGTTCTATGTAAGGCACCACATTGTCTTTACAGATCCTAGGCAAATTCACTCTAAATCTTGGCTACATTAGACTGACCCTGGGAACCCTTCCCAGGAAAAAGCTGGCTGAGAAGCAAGTAGAGGTGAATCCCAGATCTGAAAGCTCTGCTTCAAGGCCATCTAGTTTTCATAATAGTGTGTTTGCAGGAAAATGTTCTCACTGCATCGTGTACAATTGTTGTAAAGCCATTCAGACACATGCTCTCCACATGCACAGCCTTTGCTGTCCAGCTGTTCTGACTGATCCTCCATCACTCCAAAGGTTCTAAGCTAGCCTCATTTCATGCAGGTAAGCTGTTTTCAACTTGTCTGTGTTTCAGGTGAAAAGGGTTAGATCTTGTTTGTAATATCCGAACAGGAGGAGGAAGAAGGAAAGCAAAAGATGAAGGGGAAATCTCTGCTATTTGATCCACTGAAACGAAAATGTCTAAAAGCTCTTCCTTGAAGTGTGCAGGGATGAAAGGAACAGGAGCACAATTTAGCATGCTTGTTTGCTTGCATTTTAAAATATAGCTGCAAAGAACAGTGTAAAAAGAAAAGTCCTTTTCCTTCCCTTGTCTGAGGACAGAATGAAGACAGCAGAGTTCATATTTACCTCTCATTTAGATTCAGTAAATGTGTCCTGTGAATACATATTTAGAAACTATTTTCCATAGAACCACAGGATGGTTCAGATTGGAAAGGACCTTAAAGCTCATTGAGTTCCAACCCCTGCCACAGGCAGGCGCAACTTCCATAGAGCAGTTTGCTCCAAGCCCCATCCAACCTGACCCTGAATGCTGCCAGGGATGGGGCAGCCACAGCTCCTCTGGGCACCCTGTGCAGCGCCTCAGCACCCTCTCAGGGAAGAGCTTCTGCCCAAGAGCTCATCTCAGTCTCCCCTCTGGCAGTTAAAGCCA
>JAOEHY010027395.1:0-14577 GCA_025447955.1 Psilopsiagon aurifrons
GCTGTGGCTGCCCCATCCCTGGCAGTGTTCAAGGCCAGGTTGGACACAGGGGCTTGGAGCACCCTGCTCTATGGAAGATGTCCCTACCCATGGATGAACTTTAAGGTCCCTTTCAACCCAAACCAGTCTGGGTTATTAGTCACTATTTACAGGTAGTTTCTGAACAGCTTCTTACCGTATGTCATATGGAATTCCTCGTTGTTAAAATGTTGCCTGTCACAGCCTTTAGTCCCTTTTTTTTCCAGTTGGAGGGAGCATTAGATAGAAACCGAGTTGGTCTTTGGCCAAACTGACTGTTAGTTACCTTTTTAGGGGTTACTGCTCCCGTAGGCTGAGGCGGCTCCGGAAAACTCTCAACTTTAAGATGGGAAACAGGCACAAGTTCACTGGGAAGAAAGTAACTGAAGAGATTCTCTCAGACAACAGGTACAGTCTCTGGATGGAATTGAGCACTAAGTACATCAGTGTATAGTTTCAGTAATTCCTTGTCATGTGGGTGTGGTGGAAAACTGTTCTCTATAATGTACTCAGAAAGGTTTCTTCTCAGAGATGAGAGTTGTTGATGTTAATAAAGACAAAAGTTCAGACTGCAGTGTGGGGGGAACAGGCACCGCTGGGATCCTGCTTCATCATGTGAACAAGTGGGAGAAGAGGGAGCAGCAGCAGCCAGTTCCTTCTCATCCCTCATAGTTGCTAAATTGAGTTCTTTCCATAGTCAGTAAATCACTTTGATACTGCAGAAGAAATGCTTCTTCAGATCTGTTGCAAGGAGTGCATGTGGATGCTGAGAGCGTTAATTGGGCAGCCAGTGACGGTGTGGTTGGAGACTTCATCCCCTTTGAATAGAAATAGTGCAAGTTTTACTTTGGATTTTCCAAATCTGGCACAGTGCCTCTCTGGTGAAATGCATGGAGAGTGGACAGGGTCTTGGGCTCATTTCCCATCTTTTGGAAGCACTTGAGATGTCTGTCTTACCTTTTCCTGTGGGGAAACGAGAGCAGGATGCTGTCTTCACCTGTGTTGTTAAGAAGGTAGATGCGTTATAGCGTTAGCTGTGGGGAGAGCAGAGGTGTTTCCACATGTTGAACCAGTTTGAAGAGCAACCTAAAGTCATCAATCACTTAGTAATGTCTGTGGTGCTACAGAATCATATGAAGTTCTCTTCCACAGTTGAGTAATTACATTTCTTCAGGGAAAAACAGAGTAGGAGTCAGTGAGGAATAACACAACTTTGTGTGCTTAAGAGGTTAAGAAACAAAAACATCCACCTGTTATTAACCAAGCCGGATTTGTGCTACCAAACTTTGCAGAAGTGATGCAGTGATACCTGTTTCAGTGGCATTATTGTGTCTTTAAACTTCCTTTGCAGGTATTTGCTGTTGATCCTGATGGATGCAGAGAGAGCCTGGAGCTATGCCATGCAACTGAAACAGGAAGCAAACACTGAGCCCCGCAAGCGGTTCCACTTGCTGTCTCGCCTCCGCAAAGCTGTGAAACATGCTGAGGAGCTGGAGAGACTCTGTGAAAGTAACCGAGTGGATGCCAAAACAAAGCTGGAAGCTCAGGTAACCACTGATCTTTGGATCTTCGCTGCAAAAGCTGAATAAGAAACCTTTGGATTTTGAGTGAAGAGATTATACCCATGGCAGGGGAGTTGGAACTGAAGGATCTTAAGGTCCTTTCCATCCCTAAGCATTCTGTGATTCTCATATAGCAGGAGATAATCCAGACTGACTGATTCTCAAACTGGGTAATGTCTCCCTTTGAATAGCTTGGGTTTATGTTGATGAAACTGCTGGAATTGCAGAAATAACCAGTGGCACCAGCCAAGATGAGGACCTGCTGTTTATACGATCAGTATGTCAAATGATTGTCCTTGCTTTGAAGCTTTTAAAAGAAAAAAGGAATTGAAAGAGGCTTCAGATGGTGCAACCCAGCCTAAGAAACTATGCTTATTTATTGGGTTACTTATTCGTTAAATGCCTTAAAGTGGCTACACAAGACTTGTGACTTCAGTTCATGGCACACAGAAAGCAACTGTATTATGACACAGCACGAAACCCCAAGAGTTCTTTGGCATCAGTGGGCCATTTTGATTGCCTGACAAGCCAGAAGCATCTGCTTTCATCTCCTTAGAAATGCAGCAATGTCAGTTAAAAGAAAGGAAGGCGGGTAGCGGGTAACCCATAATCCAGATGTGTTGTATTCTGTGGGAAGACCAGATGAAAAGGACAGGGCTTAGTCACTGACTGTAGGCATCACAGCAGCCCTCATACTCCAGGTTGTACAAACTAGGCTGTCAGTCTGGGGGAGGTTAATTTGTCCTTATGCTGTCTGCAGGCATACATGGCTTACCTCACAGGAATGCTTCGTTTTGAACACCAGGAGTGGAAGGCAGCAATGGAGGCTTTCAACAAATGCAAGTGAGTTCCTCCCACTTCACCAGCTTCATTTAGTAAATAGTATTGGACCAGTTTTGTAAGTTTATGTACTGTATGTACAGCAACTCTGTGGAGTTGCTTACACATAACACCAAGGTACTACTGAAGAAATAGCATCCTCCAGAGTAGAGGCATAAACTCTTCCCTTAAGATAGCATCTCACAAATGACACAACCTGCAGTGTTAATATTTATCCTCTGCTGTAGGACCATATATGAGAAACTGGCCAATGCTTTCACAGAGGAGCAAGCTGTGCTGTACAACCAGCGTGTGGAAGAGATCTCGCCCAACATTCGCTACTGTGCCTATAACATCGGTAAGGAAAGGGGTCCCTCATCTCCAACACAGAGCAGGGCTTGTTCATGGGAAAGGAATAGTGACTTGATAGTTAAATACCAGTCTAAAGACTCTGCAGTGAGTCCATAATACTTTGGGCAGATTCTGCACACATTCTGGTCAGTTTAGCGGTGGAGAAATGTACTTATTTTGCAGCATATGGTTTTGTATAAAAGGACAGAATATCAGTGTGCAGGAGTTTGCTTATAAAGTCAGAATGAAATTGCAGATTTATCCCCTTTGTCCCCACATTGCCAGTACAAAACCTATTGATGAGCTTTTCTATGTTAAAACAATTGGTGAACTCAGATGTTGGTTTGTTAATTCTCTCAGGTGACCAGTCTGCCATGAATGAGTTAATGCAGATGAGACTGAGGTCTGGTGGCACAGAAGGCCTTCTTGCAGAAAAACTGGAGGTAACTTATTTGCATGGTTCAGGTTGAAACATTTATCATTCTGTTGAGCATAAGTATTCCTACAGCGCATCGTTCAAGAGCCAAAACATGTGAGAGGAAAGCAAGCAAAGCCCTGGGCTCTATGGGAGCCCACACTTTTTCCTTGCAGCAACCTGGTCTAGTGGAAAGTGTCCCTGCCCATGGCAGGGGATTGGGACCAGATGATCTTTAAGGTCTCTTCCAACCCAAACCATTCTAGGATTTATTCAGTAAGTTTGAAATAGTCAAGTGTAATATGAATTTGAGAGGTTGGGTTTTGGCTACCTTAAACTTCAAGCTCCTGAATTCAGTCCATTCTATACAGGCATTGATTACTCAGACTCGAGCAAAGCAGGCAGCCACAATGAGTGAGGTGGAGTGGAGAGGAAGAACTGTCCCCGTGAAGATAGACAAAGTGAGGATCTTCTTGCTGGGGCTGGCTGACAACGAAGCAGCAATTGCTCAGGTAACCCAGAAGCCATCTCCAGTGCTGGTATTCTGACCTTTATTATATATTATCTTTCTTTCAGGGTGCAAGATAACGTGATACTTCGACTAAAAGCTTTGAGTAATCTTTCCTCAAATTTGAGGTTGGAAGGCTGAAAGTGGGAATATTGACTGTAACCCAAAACTGAAGTCTCAACTGGGGATAGTACCCACAATGTAGTAGTAGTCTGACAGATCTGTTCTGAGCATTACTGCTCTTCTGAACACTCTGCTGCCCAGAAGTGCTACCTTTCAAGTGATAACCATTATTATTTGTAAGTCACTTCAGTATGAAGGTTCCAGTTTTAAGAGTAACTGGGTTTGGAGTTACTGTTCTAATTTCTCTGAAGATCTTGCTGAAATGCTCCAACTTCAGAGCACTCAAAAGGGATGTGCAAGGATCATGGTTTTTCATGGAAGTGCCAAAAGCACTTCCCCAGGTAAAGCAGGTGCTGTGAGACCTACAGCATTCTCGTCTTAAATCCTCCAAAGCAAGAGGAGGATTACTGAATGTCGGGATGTGAATCGTCCTCAAATGTAACAGCTCTGGAACACTTAGAGTGGCACATGGCTGCGATACTGAAGACACACGTAGTTAAGTTTTCTGCATGGCTTTTTACCTTGGAAGTGGTGCCGAGGTGATGTATTTTGTTTTCCAGTGGCTGCATGCAGGTAGTGAACGGATCTTTGTAACAGTTGTTACTACTAAAAATGTTTATTTTTCCAACATCAAACCCCATTTATCACCAGGAGAATGATGACAATAAATAGAACTTTAATAATAAAATGAAGGCCCTGCAGAGGAATAAGGCCAGTGGCCAGGAGCCAGGGATAGTGATGGGAAAATAGTGCGAGTAGGATGAACTAGTTCTGGTTGAGGAGGAAGCATAGAACGTGCTGTTTGTGTTGTTGGTAGGTAGTACGTCGGTATGACCAGCAGATGGAAGTGCAGCTTAGACCTCAGTGTCCCCTGTTGAATGCCCCCCCTGCCCAGCTGCAGTTCAAATTTTTCAGTTTAGCTGCCTCTTTGTTCTGTAAAGCTGTGGCAGAACAGTGATCTGAATTTATTTTCTTCTTGCTTTGTGTTCCTTGGAGGCTCTGACTAAACGCAGGAGTTCTGTGGAACCGGATCCCAGCCAGCACTGGTGAGAACTGAGCAGGCAGCAGCAGTATTTACATTCCTAGAGGGATAAAACTTGGCTTTTTGAAAGCAGTGGTGTCAGCTGTGGTGGGCAGTCCAGCCTTAGCTAAGCGCACTGTGGTTCCTGGGATCCTTGTTGCCTTCTGCTAGTCTTCACTAAGTTGAAACCCTGACATAACAGCAACACTGCTCAGGGTTTGATTAGGAGCAAACGCAGATGGGTGTTGTGGGTAAAAATGCAGATTCTCAGTGCAGTTGTACCACTGCCTTCAGTGTGTTGATAACAGAAACAGAACAAATGAGCCAGACTGAAATGTGAATCCACATTTAAAATTACTTATGTCGGCCTTTGTGTAGAATCGAGTGTATGACTTCCAGGGCCCATTGACTCCCACCAGGAAGAAGGGAGAAGGCTAAAGGGCAGAGTGATGGAAGGGTGCTCCTGTCTGGTATTGCCTCAAGGATTCTGCGGGCATCTCTCTGGTAACGAGGCCTGCAGTAAAATGGGTGGTAATAACATTCAGCGATGATCCACAATGATTTAGAACAAAGGAAAAGTTGGAAGTGAGCACTTCTGGGCTTTGAAGAGTGGGTTCAGTGATATCAGTTCCCTTGACCCCTCTAAAAAGAACCTGTGCTCTTCTATTAGGCCACTTGTATCACCAGCCACAGCACTTGTATCTCAGTTTTACGATCTGCTGTCTCCCAAATCAGAACATAGGTGGATTTTTGCATAGAATCAGCTTAACCTTGGGAATTTTTGCTTAGAAAGGAAAGCCTTTGTTTCAGTGCATGGCCCAGCCCTTTCCCTGTTTGTGCTTGACTGATGATCCAGCTCTGTTTTCATTTTTGTGCAGTGCAATTGCTGTGCTGCTCTGGGTGAGGTTGAGAATGCTGTCAGACTCGTCCCTGCTTATTCTCGGGAGTCAGTCCCACCTTAAAACTGGCAGCAGATCTTGCAAAGAAAGAAAGCCTTCATCTCAGGTCAAGATACCTGAGGCTTTGTGAGGGAGTAAAATTAACATTCCTTAATGGCTTTGCAAACCTGAGAAGAGCAGAGACTGCAGAGCTCTGTGGAAGATAAACATGCGAGTGTGGGTTTAGACAGCTTCTTCTTCCATTTGAACAATTGCAGATTGATTGCAACAAACTTTATCTTATGCTGTTACATGATGTGGAAGTGATTTAACACAGTGCAGATACAACTTAATCCCTCTTTCGATTGCTTAAGGTTGAGGTTTGTTTCTGGGCAGTTTCCGCTTACTGAACTTAAACAGGGGAAGTTCAAGTTAGAGATAAGAAGCTCTTCCCTGTGAGGGTGCTGGGGCGCTGGCACAGGGTGCCCAGAGAAGCTGTGGCTGCCCCATCCCTGCAGTGCTCAAGGCCAGGTTGGACACAGGGGCTTGGAGTAACTGCTCCAGTGGAGGGTGTCCCTGCATCTGGCAGGAGGTTATAACTGGAGGAGCTTAAGGTACTTTCCAACCAAAACCATTTCTATGAATCAGTAAGAGACTTGTGATCCCCATCTGGTTGCCTTCTCAGTGACTTGGATGGAAGTGGAGTTTGGGTTTGGGTGCACTGTTTAATTGTATACATGATATATGAGTCCATTAGGCAGGGCTCAGGCTACAACTTGTTTTTCAGAAGTTGTTTTCCAGTTTTGGCTGTGGGTCAGAGAGCCAAAAGCAGCTTCGGTTTTTGACAGAACTTGTGGTGACAGCAGAAAAGCTCTGGGTCACTCCTGCTATAAACTGCAGGCTGACTTAAAAAAATGCTTCAAACAAGCACATTACTGAGCATTACTGGAGTGGGAGTGTAGAAAAGATAATCATCTACATGTTGTTACCACATGAGAGGTGAAATCAGCATAACAAGAGCAGTCTACATTGGCAGTTTACCAGTTCAGTAATGCTCAGCTGTTCTTGTGGTGCTGGGCCTTTCCCACAGTGCAGTCCAGCCCCAGCTGCTGCAGGGATGAGGTGGTCAAAGCTCTGTGTGATAGTCCTTCAGAGCTGCTGAATTCTCAGCACTGACCGTGTTCCCCACCGTTTGCCCCCTAGAACATGCTGCAGACAGGTACAGATTGGGGTTCTAGCTGTCCGTGCATCTTGTAGCCATAATTTGGGATAAACTTTGTTTAATCTCAGTTAATTATTGCATCATGGGATGCAAAATACAGTAATTTCTAATAGATCTGTTTTCTCTTTCCTTTGCTCTTAGGCAGAAAATGAGGAGACAAAGGAGCGTTTGTTTGAGTCTTTACTCAGTGAGTGTAGAGATGCCATCCAGGCTGTCCGGGAAGAGCTGAAACCAGACCAGGTAAGCAGCAGACAGCAGTGGTTCCACTTTCAAAACACAGTGTTTCTTTGGG
Organism: Psilopsiagon aurifrons; assembly: GCA_025447955.1. NCBI lineage: Eukaryota > Metazoa > Chordata > Aves > Psittaciformes > Psittacidae > Psilopsiagon > Psilopsiagon aurifrons. The sequence continues at coordinate 7,210 of JAOEHY010027395.1, forward strand.
ACTAATTTGTTACTGTTGAGCTTGCGTAACAGTAAAATTGACTGGGATTTCGTGAAGAAAAAGACAAAAGAGTCAATACCTTTGATTTTATTCTCTTTAGAACTGGAGAGAGTGAATAGCAATGTGAAGCCCTCATTTTTCTGTCTGGAAATCTATTCTAACTCCCTAGTTTACCCAACCCTTGAGTTGTTTCTGCTGTTTCCAGTAAATTGCGCACTTCTTTGTCCCCAATTTCTGCAGAAGCAGCGGGAGCACTCTCTGGAAAATGACTCTGGGAAGGTGTCCAACATCCAGTACTTACACAGGTAATAGTCAAACGCTGCTGCCTGTTCTAGTGTGAAGAAGCCGTGGCCTTACGTCGAGGTTTTATTTCTGCTTGGTTTTGCTTTTAGGGATTTTATTTGTTCTGGGTCTCAAAGGGTGACTGTATGGATAAGGATCTGATTCATGCAGCACTGAAAACATTTTACTTAAAACTTTCATGTTGACCTTTCACATGTGTTTTTTTTTCCCCTGCTAGTATCAGCTTAGACTGGGGGAGAAGTGTTCTCAGAACAAAGAGCAATGTCTGAGTGGTTCTGACACTCTGCTAATGGTATTTTATCTTTCATCTTTTAGTTATTTGACTTACATCAAGCTGTCAACAGCCATCAGGCGCAATGAGAGCATGGCAAAGTCTCTGCAGAAGGCCCTACTGCAGCAGCAGCGGTCAGAAGAGGATGGCAAACGCACACCAAGGCCTCAGGACCTGATCAGGCTTTATGATATCATTCTGCAGGTAGTGCTGGAAAAGCAAATCTTAATTCTTCATATTAACTGGAGAACTCTGGTACCAGAATTTGTTGTAGGAAATAGAGCAGTGAGCTGTCCATGAAGTCTGAAGAGCTGCTGAGTACTACAGTTGAAGATGTTGAACCATCTACATGAAACACAGAGCCCCTCTTCTAGCTGTGAACAGAAAATGCTCCTAGAATGGGTGCCTTTGGTTGTACACTTTAATGCAGTTTATTTTTTCTCACTGTTTTATACTGCACCTTGATAGTTGCCTTTAATTTCTGCCGGCCAGAGAAAGTAGCAGCTACAACTGCTGAAAACGTACTTGTGCTTCATGAGCAGTTTTTCAGTTTCTCACATAAGTTTTTCTCTGTGGGGGCCTGTGGCTGAAGCAGTTGTGAATGGGAAAGGGAAATGCCTTATGAAGGTTTTACTTCATGTGAAATCTGAGCAGTCTTTGTCCTAATTCCTGTTTGTGTCAGGAAATCTGTCCTGAGGGCAAACTTGCACAAGCGTCAGTGGGTGTCCTTCGAAAGGTTTGAGTACCGACAATAAAAAACTGGAAACTATTTCCATGGGAGTGTACTGTTGACTTGGTGAAAGGGGCAACTTCCTCTTACTCCAGCAGATGCCAGGGGAAAACAGTGCCTGTGTGGGTTACTCTTGACTCTCTTTTGCGCAGAACCTCGTGGAACTGACACAGCTTCCTGGCCTAGAAGAGGACAAGAACTTCCAAAAAGAGACTGGATTGAAGACTCTTGTGTACAAGGCTTACAGGTGACTGAGAAACAGCTAGGTTTTCTTTAGCAGGCATTAACATCCTCAGAGGTGGTTATTCCAAAGCTGTACGGGCTGTACAGGCCACTGATGCACATTCCTCAGCCCTGTTGTGGAATGAAAACTGGATGCTAAGGGGAAAGTGGCCAGTGCTACTTAACAGTATCCCCTGTTTTCAACTGTTTGAGTTGGCAGAAGATGTGGGTAACAAACATGTCCAGGATCTACTCTTTTTTGTTGCAGGTGTTTCTTCATTGCCCAGTCCTATGTCCTGGTGAAGAAATGGAGCGAAGCTCTTGTTTTGTATGAAAGAGTGCTGAAATATGCCTGTGAAGTTCAGTCAGGAGCTGGAGCTTACATGAACAGCTTGAAGGTAGGATTCCAGTCCTGGGTGTAGGAGGGAGCTGAAGTTTATGAGCAAGCTCTGTCCTGGTATTTAAGTGCCAGGCCATTGCAGTTCAAGTCTGATCTTTAGAGAGAAGAGTAATACAAATGTGACTTCTTGACTCATTGTAGTAGAGACTTTCTATGAGGAGAGAGGCAGACTTCCTGACACAACTCCATAAACATTTCCCACTTCTCTCATGCATTTTCTATTGCAGAACTTCTGTAGTGCCTGAAGGGCTGTAGCTTTGCCTCTTCTGGGAAGGCTTATCAGCACCAGGACTTAATCTCTTAGTTCTTGCTTTATCAGGTTTTACCTTTGTCCTAACTCTCAAACTGGTGTATTTCAGGCTCTCTAATAATTGTCTTTATTGATGTAGGAGCTGCCTGATGTTCAGGATCTGATCACTCAAGTCAATGCAGAAAAGTACTCCTTGCAAGCATCAGCTATACTGGGTGAGTTGCACAATTATCCTGGAGCTTGAATATCACTCTGTTCCTCTCCATTTCTGAAGTTCCAAATGTTTTTCCACTTCACTCTGATCTATGTAGACCCTGGAAAATGTTTCTTCGCTCTCCCAGTTCTAGGTTCTTCTAGTATTGTGTAGTGCAGCTAGACAGGCAGGGACCAGACATTTGGCATCTTTCTCCCTGCCCAGAGATATGAAAACACTTCTTGAGCATGTGCACCGCATTGGTATCCTCAGAACACTCTGTTTAGGGTTTAATTTTTAGGCTACAAACAGGGCCAGGTTGGATGGGGCTTAGAGCAAGCTGCCCTAGTGGAAGGTGTCCCTGCCCGTGACAGGGGTTGGAACTGCCTGAGCTTTAAGGTCCCTTCCAACACAAACCAGTCTGGGATTCTATGAAGTTGGCCTTACTCATCCCAGTTCTGCCCAGCTGGGAGAACTGCTGTGAAAGGGGAGAGCAGTGATGTTCTGTGCCAGTGCTGACCAGATAAACAGCTTTGGACAATGGGTGAACTATGTGATTCTTGGGCTGTTGTTTTTGCTGTGCCTGCTGCTGGGCAACAAACATAAGTAATGGATTGTCTTGTCTTTTATTGCCTAAATGTTACTTTAAGAGACCTCAATAGGGTTTTTTCATCATCTGCTTTGTGCTTAACTCAAAATCTGTGCTTTCAGGGGCTTCTCTCACAATGCGGAGGAGCAGTTTTCCATCAGTGGAGAGCTGGGCTGGCTTTAGGTCCTCTTAATCTAGAAAGCAAGTTGATTCTAGTGAAAATGCTGTCTTGTGTATCCCAGAAAGTAAAGCTCATAGCTAAGCTTGGGGACACCTGGGACAGTCTTACTTTAAGCCAAGATCTGCCCTCTTTATTCTTACCACTTTTTCTTCAATCTTCCAGATGCAAATGATACTCATGAGACTGAGTCTCCATCACAGGTCAAGGATGGCAAGGTAAGACCTAAGAGCTCAGACAAATTCCAGTAGGGTCCTTAATGACCATCACTTTAAGCTGTTAAGCTGAGTGTCTCTTACAATTGGAGCAATTTCCTGCTGATGGGAGTTTGGTCATGACCGTTGTATTTAAAGGACTTTATTAGACTTGTTTTCCTTCTGCAGGTTGTGCAGGTGGGTGACACAGTGGGTTCCTTGGGTAGGAGCTAGGCAGCTGCTTGCAGCTTCTAGTGCTGCATCTTTTGGTTTTATTTAGCTTTACCCTGTACCTTGGGAGGTACATGGGAAAACCGTGGGAGGGTTTTCCAGAGATCCTGTGCTGATGTTGTGGCAGGGGTTTGAATCATTTTCAAGGACCTAAAGGAATGTCAGCTTCTGTTGTCTCAGTCCCTGCTTAACCTCTTTGCTTGTTTGGTCCTTGTCATCTTTGATTTGACATGTGTTGATTTGTTTTTCTGCACTGGTCCCTTTCAGCCTCTCTCAGAACGGTTTGAGACTTTCTGTCTGGATCCTTCTCTTGTCAGCAAGCAAGTCAGCCTCGTGCACTTCCCTCCAGGCTTCCAGCCCATTCCATGCAAACCCTTGTTCTTTGACCTGGCCCTTAATCACGTTGCTTTCCCACCTTTGGAGGACAAGGTGGAGCAGAAAGCCAAGAGTGGCCTCACTGGATATATAAAGGGCATCTTTGGATTCAAAAGCTAACCAGGACCCCCTGAGGAACAGAGGTTTTATCCTGTATTGAAGGAAAAGCTCCAACAGGTTCTAAGGACACAAATGTCTGCATCTGAAACCAACAAAGGGAAGTTTTACCATCTTCTTCCCTGAGTTCAGTGTCTATGTCTGTGCACTTACATTCTCTCCCAGTGTATTAAAGACAAAACAGTCTCTTACATGTACACTATCAATGGCTGAAAATTATCTGAAGCACAGAGAAATTCCATCCTGCTTGGAGGAGCTGGAGCTTGCTTTGTGACTGGTCAGGGCCAGTACACATCTGCTTACCATGGACCCAGGGCATAGGTACAATCTGATTCCTCCTTCTGCCCCATTATTTGACACTAAATTGGTATTTTGGTCTAGAAATTGGGGGGTGATGGGGAGCCACAAGCAAAAGTAGGTGCAGAACTAAACCAGCAAGGTGAGGCTGCCTACAGGACAAGAAACAGTAGACAAGGGAGATAGCTTCCTTTTGGCTTCCTGAAGTCTCTGTATTGTTAATCAAACAGAAATGCCAGAATAGGGCTTCCTTATGGGTAAGGATGGCAAATACATTCCCAGATGTTAATGGTTACCCCAGTTTTGGTGGAGTATAGCCTAAATTTGTACTCTAAGCCAAAAGAATACTCCTTTATTTGATACATGTTTTGTTAACCTCCCAGATAGAACCTATTCCTGCAAGGCTTTTGCTGGGAAACCACCTGATGGGTGGCTTTAGGAGTCGCTATTTGCTCTTCATGGGAACTTGGGTCTCTCTCAATGTTTCTTTTGTCTCTGACCTAAACATTGCCTGAAAACAAGAAGGTCTTTTTCTGGAGTCCATTTGTTGCTTTTTCCCCCCATCCTCAGGCAGGAAATACACCTGAAATGAGGAATTGGCAGCAAGAGACCAGAAGGTTTTTGAGTGATGGATTTCTCTGTCATGCCACACAGCTTTTTTTATAATGCACCTGGGTGCTCTGATGAAAGGCACTTCCAAAATGGGTAATTCCATAATTGTGATCAATGAAATGGGAAAAAAAACCCACAGCACATGGGCAGAACTGTTCCTGAATAAAGAACTTGGAAGTTTCCACCAGCAGTGGTTGGGTTTTCACTCGCTCTCTAGCTGGAAGGGGGAAAAGCAGTTTGTTGTAGCTGCCTCAACTCCTCTGCACCCATTGTCTTTGTGTTGTTTCTCCATTTAGGCTCTCGAGTTCATAGGGGTGGAAAGCAGAACTGTTCTAAATGATGGGATTGTTGTTGTCATGGGAATTTTCCATGCAAGGTGCATGTCAGATGAATGAAGGGAATGAACAATTCCCATTATTCCAGTCTGAATGTTTGCTTCTATGTTCCATGTTGAAGTGATTTGTGAGTTCTCAAAAGTACAGAGCAGCTTTCAGTAGGACTCTGCTCAGAGGTGAGGGAAGGAGGAGGAACTTGTTTGTGTTTGATTTGGAAGCAAAATGGAAATGTCTGGTATTGTAGCCAATTCCACTTGCCTCTGGATGCTGTGGGAGGGGCATTACAAGGGAAAGGGAGAGCATAGAGCTGAAGGAAACTTAGAGGACTATGTACTCATCAGATGCCAGTGTCTAGAAAGCCTGGTTTTGAGTGGCAGATCTCTCTTCCCCGTAAAGCCTATTTCCTTCTAGACAAGGAAAGGTTGTGGAGTAACCAGCAGAGGCTGAATCTGAGCTGCTCTCTGCTTCTCAGCTTGTCCATCACCGAACCAGTTTGAGACCTGTTCCTGATTGATTTGCAAACCAGACTCCTGCTTTTCTACCCCAAATGTACGTGGTGCCTGGATTGATTCCAGCGAAACTTGCACTGCAGCCACTTCCGAAGGGGTGGCTTACAGAAAGCTGAGAGCAGCTGCCCTCTGTGTCCAGCATCTTTTGACAGATCGAATGGATTAGCTGAGCACAGATAAGAAACCTGGAAACAATGAAGTTTTATTCCTGAGCTCTGAGGCGTGTAGTTGGTGTGGAGCTCTGGGAACACCGAGCAGCCTTTGCCACTGGACCATTCAGAAGATCCAAGGTCAAACCATCAACCTGAGGCTACGTAACTGCTGGAGAATGGCCACTTAGCTCTGGAGGAGGATCCTGTGCCTGAGGGCTCAGATAAGGACATCCACCACTGAGGTAACGTGGCTTATTTGATGCGATGTTAATGGCAATTGAGTGGGGTTTGTGAGCTCTCGTGTGCCTGAAGTAATGGGGAAGGCACTGGTGAGGCATCAGGAAAATGTCTTACAATGTAGAAAAGGGGAAAAACGATGTTACTGGTGACCCCTGAGTGGTGAAAACAGACTCCCAAAGCTCAGTGCAGCATTAGCCCTGCAGTGGAGCAGGGAATGGCAAAGGTGAGGCTTGGACAGCAGCAGTTGGAAGAGAACAGTGCAGGGAAGTGAAGTGTCATAGTGCATCCAAACTGATTCCCTGGAGTGCTGGGTATTGGTGTGCCTGGAACACTTGGAGCAGGATGCAGAGCACTGGGTTATGGTGGTGGAAACCTGCTTCCTTATTGCTCTGGCCTTTCATCAGGCTGTACTGTTTGCTGTAAGGTGTTTCCTCTCTTGCCATGAATGAGTTGGTAGGTAGGCCTCATGGTTGCCCTCAGACCATCATGCTGGAGCTTCCTGTTGGGATTATTGCTTTCCATCAACTTTTCCTATGGAGCATCTTTGAGTTTAGCACTGGAATGTTAATTACAGGCTAAACCTGGTGCCATTGCATCAGTTAAAACAGCAGTGAGATGTACATTATGGCCCAAGGCTACACCACCAGTGATGGACCTGGCTCTTGGGCAATGTTCACTCTGGTCTTGCACTCTGAGGGGTCCAGTGGCAATGGGTGGGTCTGGAGGGACTATGGGACGTGACAGGGCAGTTTCAAGAGTGAAATGAGAGGTGACCTGTGGGACAGTAACAGTCTGGCCTGGGAGCTTTGGGATAACAGTCTCTGCCTCTAAGCCAAGGAATTGTGCTAGTGGAGAAAACCATCTCTGATCCAGGCTGCCTCAGGCAGACACATCCCCAGTGGGTGCTGGAGCTGAGGGGCTGCAGCTCCTGGAATGTAGATGTGGGGAGTCCTTGCGCAGCTGCAGTGGGTGTGAGTGGAACCAGCTCCTGGGACAGCATGCGTGTGCTGAGGGATGTCTGTGCTCCTGCACAGCTCTCGTCATAGACTCACAGACAGGTCTGTGTTGGAAGGGACCTTAAAGCTCCTCCAGCTTCAACCCCTGCCACGGGCAGGGACACCTTCCATAGAGCAGTTGCTCCAAGCCCCTGTGTCCAACCTGGCCTTGAGC
>JAOEHY010027396.1:0-31618 GCA_025447955.1 Psilopsiagon aurifrons
GTTTGGATTTATGATAATTTATAGTTTATTCTCTGCTTCTCGGTATTTTAAGTTCTTGTAACTTAGACACAAAGCTCTGGAGAGAGAATCTACAGAAACAATGTGCAGTGTGAAAAGGGGGACCTTTTTTCTTGCGAGGCTTCACATCTTTGAAGATGTGGATAGCGGGTTTTTGTTCCCTGCCAGAGGGGGTACTGACCCCTTGACACGATTCATAGAAGCAATAAGCAGAGTCATGAGGCTGAGAATGCCGGGTAGCAAAGAAGTCATTAGTACGGCATATAAACTGACGGCAGTGGGTCTCACCTCCCCCTTCTGCATGCCATTCTATCTCCCTTGCTGTCAAATCCAACAATGTGCTCTGCAGGCCCTTCTTTTCAGTGATGGTGCTGTTTGTTTTCTATGTGGTCTGTTGATGCTTTTTTTCTCCTTGTTCCTTGCCTTAAGAACTGTTCAGAATAGATAGCAACACCCCAGAAGCCTTGTCTTATCACAATCATACCTATAATAAAAATAGATGACACTGAGGATCAAAACCGATAGAGTAGAAAAGAAAATAGGATCATTAGCTTTAGGTTGAGACTTGGCCAGGATACTGTATCTGAAGGCTAAGGAATTGAGGTGTGCAGCAAAAGTGCAAGCCATGATATCTGACGTTTCATCTTGAATCTTTTACTCTATAAATGTTTGGTCCAGTATATTTGTCAACTTGCATTAGATCAAAAACTGTTTGGTAAATAATTTTACTGAAAGCAAAAATCCATCAAAAAGTTTTGTGTGAATACATATGCTTTGCTATCTCTATTTCTAAGACTAAAGCCACTTTGACAAGATACATGCAGTCCATGATCTTAAATATAAAGTCTTAGGTATAAAGATCTGCAGCTGGAAGTGAGCACGAGTAAACAACAAAATTAATTTGTTAATGGATCTAGGAGGATTTCTTATCAGTTCAAACAGGAATTATAACCTTAGACATTTTGTGCCATTGGCAGTCTTCTATTTCTCTTCTTTGTAGCTCAGTACTAATAAGTAATTTTCTATATATGTAATAGCACAGTAATTGTGCTATTCTGAGCCTGTTATGTCCAGATTAGATTAAACAGAGAAAATTAGTTCTTATCATAATGCGTCATTAGAATTTTAGATGTAGGACAATATCAAATGAGAATTTGACTTTATTATCTACAGAAATATGAAGGCTGTTGCATTTATGCTATTTATCATGTCCAATTAGAAGCAGAAATGTGTGAAAACAGAAGAAGAGTTAGCTTTCAGTCTTTGGTGGAGCTTTTTGCAAACACATGTGATATTTTCCCGTACAAACTCACAGGCTCACAGCCAGTGCATCACTGAGGTCGCATTTATCAGCAGTTGAAAAGCTAATGTGATTCATAGGTGCTACCAGCAGTGACAAATTCTGCTCTCGAAGAATTGAAGTCTTGCATTTTTGTGTTCTTTTTGAAGCTGCTCCTGCTGACTTTAAAGTCAATGAAACTTCCCCCATTCATTTAACATGCAGGAGTGTCAGATTCTTACAGAACACTTTGATTTGCTCTTAATTCTACCCATTAAGTATGAATTTTCACATGCACCAAAACCAGTCTGGAAGGCTGGAAGGAGGGTGCTTTGTTATAACCGTAGCTATTGTTTATGAAAAGGAGAGGGAAGAGGCTTAAAGGTTCACTCTTGGACAGCAGCTCCACAGTCCTTGCACAATAGTAAGTCTGTTAAGAATTAAACATCCAACCTTTCATCTATGATGTTCTTTCCTATGTTCTTAGGTTTCATAAACTGTTAAATTAGGTTTTCAATAGTAAGTAGCAAAATGCAGTTCTTATTTCAACAACCAACAATTAGTTCAGCAAATGATGGGGTTTAATCTGCTGAAGCAGTTTTGGACATTAATAGAAAAATAGTGAAATTAATTGATCATCAGAATGCATCTCAGCTCTGAAATTTGCCTATTGTACTGTCAGTGAAAAATGTTTAGGTGGTGATAATGCTGCAGCATGATAGTCCTGGACTGGTCCTCATGCAGCCAGGTGTGTGCCATGCTCATCATTCCCAGTAGGCCAACCCAGAAAATGTGTCACTGTTTTTTCATGGCTGTGTGGGCTTTGGCTCAGTCTGCCATGCAGTCAGGAGCTCATCTGATGTTCCAGTCGAGAGCCCAGTTTTCTTTTTTATTCTGTCCCGACCTCCAGGTTTTAGCAAATATGCAGCTGTATGGTCCCTTTTCATGAGCTGGTCATCATTGGCTGGTTGTCATTATCCCCACAAGCACTTGTGGTCCAAACTGTTTCAATCTTGCAGAGATCAAGGGTACTTCCTTCAGTACATGTCATACCCTGAGATATCATATATTTTTAAAATTTGGCAAGGAATTATATGTAGAACAAAAACAAAATCAAGCAAGCCCACCAGACAATCTTGGAAGAGCAGACAGCTCCCTGTCTGGTGTGTTTGACAATGATTCCTTTAGATCAGTGTTTTTCATATAAACATTTTGTTCTGTACACTAACAGCCTGTGATAAGTTCTGTTACTACTGAACAGGAGAAACACATCTGGTTATCCTGATATGAAAAAACTCTCTCAATGATAAATATCTATCTTTTCAAATCTAATCTGTTACAAGTTACTTGCCTTCAGGACAAAATATCTATTAGTTAAACACATTTCTTGCAAGAAGCCTTCTAACAGAATGATGTGTCTGAAATTTACCTAATTCCTTTCATAAGGAGTTGAGGAAATAAGCCAGTTATTTAATTTAGGTGACACCCTCTTTTTCTGTGAATGTTAACACGGGGATATACAGTTCTCTGTATTGCTTGGTACAAAAGAAAAGTAGCTGTCCTTGTCTACCATTATTTTTACCTTTCCTTGGAGAATGATCTACCAGTTGTAGAACAAACATACCTACTTTAACACCCTTGATGGAAGGTGAGAAGGAAAGAAGGGACCGATGTGCATTTGGCACCATTGGAAAAAATAACTTTTTAATGAAAAGTGTCTGTACTGCCACTTAAAACTATAAGCTTCAACTAAGATTTACATCTTCATGACGACAAGGGATACACTAAATATGTTACCACTAAAATACAGAGCAATGGTGAGGCTACCAAACATGCTGAAACTAAGTTTGGGGTTATGGCACTTTAATACACCTTGTGGGGTAGAGAGCTTTTTTACAATATTTTTAAAAATTATGCCTGTATGAGAAATTCCCCTTAATTTTTGTGATAAGACAAAGTTTAGTGACTCTAAGTTCTCAATCTAAATCGGAATCTAAAAACATACATTACTCCTTAGCCCCAGTTAACAGGACAAACTAATTCCTCTGCTCTCTGCCTTCAGCTGAACCTGCTGATAAACAGACTGAACTGTATCTTGTATCAGTTACAACATGATACTTAACACTAGGAATATTTTTCCCAATTCTGCGATACTAATGAACTTTACCTTTTTTTTAATATGCTATTCAGACTTCTGAAAACTGGAAGTGACATTCTGCAGGTGACATATAAATGATTGGCTTACTCGTCGCACATGTTTTTGTCATGCTTTTGTTACAGGGTCGTTTTGCATTGTCTGCAGTTGGTTTTGCTTTCCTCATTCTCCTCACCTCACCTCTGGTACTCCTGAGTCATGATGTGAGCTGCAGGGCTCCCTTTTGTCCTCTCTGCACCTCCCAGGGCAAGGAAGCCTGTCATGTGCAAAGCATATGGGATGCTCTGTGTGTGGGGCAAGGCAGCCCCTGTCCAGCCAGAGTGTGCATCCTCAAGGAAGCAGGAGCAGAACTGGCTGGTTTAGTGATGTACATACTGGTATCATACAAATGATAGATTTTGTCAGAGCAACCCCTCATTTCAACTATATAAGCAATAATCAGAGATTGTACTGGTTTTCAAACCAGATTAAAGGGTTAGGAGTTAAATTTCCTCAATTCTCAGTGGAAAAAAAAGTGAAAATATAAGTCTTTTTTCCATTAATCAATCTCCTAGCTAATGAATGGCACCTGTCTTCCAAATCTGTCTGAAGCATAAGTTTAGTTGCAATCTGAGAGAAAAGCAGCACACTTTTTTTTTTTAATTTTTAAAACCAGCATATTTATTTTAATATTATTATTTAGTACAAATTTCATGGCAGAGATGAAAATTTGCAAATCTCAAGTTTCAGCTCCACTGCAATTGATATTTTATTTTTATTTTTTGAAGTTTATTTTTTTTAAATGCATATGTTATATGACTGCATAGAAGGGAATTTATGCTCAAAGTCCTATCACGAGTCATGAGATTAAACAAAAACAAAGTAATCAAGTTTTGCATTGGAAAGTCTTGTAAAAGCAAAAAAAAATTCCAGGATTAGCTGCGGGCATTTTTTAGTGTTTCATAGTGCAAATCATGGATGCGTGGTGTACTTAGTTATACAGAGTCCTACTAGCTTCAGTGCTCATTCTTCCAATTTGGGATTTGTAGCATTTCCCACAATAAACACATCTGTAGAGCACATTGTTTGGATTAAAAAATACTGCATATCATAGCGATCAAAATTCTTGCCCAGAGGATCTTTAGATGTTCTATGGGCAGATAAAAATGCATGTAAGTATTATTAATAGCTTGTAAGCCATCATTTATATCTACAAATATAATTACTCTTAATGGAAAAAAGCATTTTTATTGGTTTTTTTTTTTTATATGAATAGCTCTACTATTTTGACATACACTTATTCCATCATTTTCTCCCTCATTATTTTTCCTCACCTTTCATTCATTCTAAAACCTTCTCCTGGACTCCAGATGCCCCTTTTTAATACAGGTTTTGTTTGTTTGTTTATTTGTTTTTGATATAACTCTGAATATTCTCATTAGCTTAAGTCCTACCCAAGCATTAATATCTCCTCTTCTATAAACACATATGCTCTTCCACTCATCTCCTCCTTACATACTACCACGTTCAATTGTGCACCATCAGTTTCTGTCATTTTTACAGTTATCATCTTCAAATTATCAGCTGTATTCAGCACTCTAGTTACAAAATTGTGTCTTTATTGGCACATGACTACAGTGTTTAAATACAAACTAGTATTAGTATTTAAATGCTATAGAAATGGTCTGTTTGTTGCACATATTTTATCCCTAAGCAGGTGTATGCATCCTAAACTCTACAACAGGCTGTGCAAATGTGCTTTTTAAAAGAATGGTGGACAGAATGAGAATATTTGTGAATCATTGAAAGAATACTTATAAGCATTTCTTGTTCTCATACTGATGCCAGAAATGGGAGATGTCCTCACCTCTGAGGACTTGGGCTCAGAGTCGGTAAAATGCTTTGGATGAGAGATTCAGCAGCAGGAGGTTAAACAGCCCCTGGCAAAGCCAGTACTGCAAGAGGATGCAGGGAGAGCTGCCATTTGGCCAAATCAAAACAGGTACAATGCAGGAACGTACACATTAATGATCTGTTGCAATGATGTCCTGGCTGTTTGAAAACAGTCCTTGTGCTAAATGGGACCTGAAGACACACAGATGTGCAAGCCTTTGTAACAGATGACCTGACTCAGAGGACTGTATTTTTCCTGTGTGACTCAGGAACACAATGTTGTGCATCTTCTAGCTGACTCAATCACATTGCCCTTTTTCCTATTTGGCACCTTCATAAAAGCACACTGCCAGAATACTGCTTCAGACTTCACGTATTATTTCACTTGGTTCATAGCTAACAAAGGTTTTCATACTTCTGTTGCATTTCACACAGATCACTATCTAAGATGCCCGAAGCAACTCTTGATCAAATGATTAGTGAGCTGCCTGTCTGAATCCTTTGCAAGCTGTAACCCACAGCATTAGAAACAAATTCTTTTTTTTTTTTTTTTTTCCCTTAAGTTCCAGTAGACAAACACAAGGGTTGGAAGAAAATGAAAATAAGTGTCATTTGGTGTCCATTCTGCCTCAGAGTTTTTATCCGTGTTCTTGTTATTTAACACTTCTGAATATTAGAATTTTCAAAACAACAGCAACAGAGGTACAAGCACATTAATATTTCCATGTTGTTTTTCCTCTTTCTTTGGTGTGGGGCTATTCATTAAATTTGAGCAGAACTTGTAAGTCATTTCAGTCCCTTGGGAAAGCTATTTTTTCATGGAATATGTACTCTCCTCTGAAGAACTGTATCAACACCTACTTGACCTTGGTTTGAGCAAGAAAGATAGAAAAATCAGTTTTCAGGCTGTGCCTTCCACCCATGATTGTGTCCTGCCAGTGCTTTGGAGGAGCAGGACTGTGTGAGCTACAGAATACTGCTTTGCTTAAGTCAGCTATGAGGATAGTCAGCAACAGCCCTCAGGATTAGGCTGCATATGACAAACAAGCAACTGTTGTGAGCCTATGTCTGTCTGCAGCACTGCCTTGGATCATTTCTGTGAGTAGAATCAATGTATTTTGGAAGAAGTGAGGTAAGAAATCAGATGAGAAGGAATTTGTGCAAGTGAAAGTTTTTCCTGTCTCTGCCCAGACATCATCAAGTTGAAGAATATGCTTTCTCGCATCTTGATTTGCTGTCATTTTGTTTGATTAAAACCAGGAAATTGCTTATTTTATACGCTGTGAACTTCAGCGGGTTCTGTTTGTCCCAACATCAACTACATATCAAAAATAATCCTAAAGTATAAATGAAGCTTTTGTAAGTGGCTAACAAGACTGATGAATTTGGAGGTGTGAATAACTCACAAGTAATAAAGACCAAATAAGAAAGGCAAGCCTTCTTAAGAAAAAGCAGAGAGTGATGCAGATAACCCACACCTCTTTTGCCCTTTCATTCTCTGGAATTTCTTCTCTTCCTGGCCCAGGCAGCAGAAACCAGTTTTGATGGTGTCATTACTTGTCCTTGAGCACCTGTGAAATCTACAGTTTTGCCTTTTTGGTAAGATGCTCTCTGCCTGAGCTCCTGGAGGATAGGTTGCATGAGTCCCAGACCCCTTAGTGCTGAACTTTGGTTAAGGTGATAAATTACCTATCTATGAGTAAGCTTAGACACAGAAAGCCAGCATCATGCTTGCCTGGGCATACATAAACTGGCATAACACCACAAGCTCACAACAGGATTTCCTGTGACCTTTTTGCCCTTGGTTTCCATAAGGACCTTTCTGTATAGGGCAACACTGGGTTGGCCTTGGAGGATGAGCTTTCCACAATCAAAGACTGGGTAGTTAGCTTGCAAAGGAACAAACCACAAGAAGCACAATCTTTTGCCACGCAATCTTTGTTCTCCTTAGCATGCAGGAGAGTTTTGTTCAGAACGAAAGCTAAGTGCTATATAGATACACAAGTGGTGAATCTGTCCTTAATAGGTGTGCAATAGCTTAGAACAACTTGCGTGACAGTGCTGCAAGATAGTGGTAGGCAATACCAACCCCATCTCCTGAGTCAGAGCCCAAGGGCTGCCCTGTCTGTATGCAAAAGGGTGCAATAAGGCACAGCTATCTGTTAGTATCACCAGCTTTTCTGCCCTTTTTTTGGAAAGACAGCCTAAAGGTAGCTTCATCCAAAAGGGATGCAAGTTTGAGCGTTCCAGTCCCTGGAGGCTTTAATGCTTCCTCTTCAGTTTTAGCTTGACGGTGGGGTTGGCCCAACCTGGGAAAGAGCAACTGTCTGGGAACTGCAATACCCTTCAGGTACTTCTCTTCTTTCTTCGCAACTGACATTGCTACGGGTGTACCTCCTGTTTCTGTGTCCTGCAGCAAGTCAGATTTTTCTCTTTATCTTTCACTGAGACAAATTATCTCTCCTTATGGCTCCAAGATGGAAATAACAGACTAGAAAATAGGGAGACTGTGGTTGCTCTAGTGGCTCTGCTTGCATTTGCTATATGACGTGAATGGATATGCACCTGATCTGACATATCGGGACACTGCTGATTTGCCATATCAAATAGCAGTGGGTGAAAACACCACTTATTTCTTTGTGAGTTTCCAGCACCGGTGTTGGGGAAAGTGCAAGGGCTAGCTGCAGGAAGAAAATGACTCTGTACATGTAATATCTCCTTCAGTTGTACCTTCAAGTAATGAGCCCCATGGGACAAAATACTGTTATAATCTGGTATTGGAGTTGTCTTGTACTTTAATAGGAATTCACAGATGATTTTCTTTTAATTTTAATAAGGTGTTATTTCTGATTGCAACAAACATACAGGGATTCTGTTCCAAACATTTTGTTCTGAAATACCAGACAACAGCCTGCAGTATCATCAGAAGAGAAACAAATAAGTCTCTTAATAAGACAGATGCCTTTAGAAGGCAGACACAGGGACTTGGAAAGCAGATGTAGGGACTTTGGAAGGCAGACGCAGGGACTTTTGGAAGGCAGATGCAGGGACTGTAAGAATTAAGACCTAGGGCCCACTGTAGGAGAGGATCTGGTTCAAAACCATCTTAAGAACCTGAACGTGCACAAGCCCATGGGTCCTGATGAAATTCATCCACGGGTCCTGAAGGAGCTGGCAAATGAAGTTGCTAAGCCACTGCCCATCATGTTTGAAAAATCATGGCAGTCAGATGAAGTTCCCAATGACTAGAAAGAGGGAAATATAATCCCCATTTTCAAGAAGGGGAAAATGAATGAGCTGGGGAACTACAGAGCAGTCAGCCTCACTTCTGTGCCTGGCAAAATCTTGGAGCAAATTCGCATGGAAGGCATGCTAAGGCACATGAAAAATAAAAAGGTGGTTGGTGACAGCCAGCTTGTCTTCACTAAGGGGAAATCCTGCCTGACCAATCTGGTGGCCTTCTATGATGGGGCAACAGAACTAATGGAGAGGGGTTGAACTGTTGACGTCATCTACCTGGACTTGTGCAAAGCATTCGACATTGTCCCTTATGGCATCCTTGTCTCTAAGTTGGAGAGACATCAATTTGATAGGTGGAGCACTCGGTGGATAAAGAACTGGCTGGATGGCTGCACGCAAAAAGTTGTGCTCAATGGCTCAATGTCCAGCTGGAGACCAGTAACAAGAGGTGCCCCTCAGGGATTGGTGTTGGGTCCGGTCTTGTTCAACATCTTTGTTGGTGACATGGACAGTGGGATTGAGTGCACCCTCAGCAAGTTTCCCAATGACACCAAGCTGGGTGGTTTGGTTGATAAGTTGGAGGGAAGGAATGCCATACAGGGGGACCTTGACACACTTGTGAGGTGGGCTGATGCCAACCTGGTGAAGTTTAATCAAGCCAAGTGCAAAGTCCTACATCGGGGTGGGAGCAATGCCAGGCACAGCTACAGGTTGGGAAGAGAAGAGATTCAGAACAACCCTGTGGAGAAGGACTTGGGGGTGTTGGCTGATGAGAAAATGAGTGTCAGCTGGCCTCAGTGTGTGCTCACAGCCCAGAAAGCCAACCGTATCCTGGGCTGCATCAAAAGGAGTGTGACCAGCAGGTCGAGGGAGGTGATCCTGCCCCTCTACTCTGCTCTCGGGAGACCTGACTTGGAGTATTGTATGCAGTTCTGGTGTCCTCAACATAAAAAGGACATGGAACGTGGTGGAGCATGGAACCGTGAATATATAAGAAAGAATGCTTGAGTGACTGCCGTTGCTTGTTCCATAACAAATTAGTGGATGCACTGAACTTAGGATGCTGAACAAGATGAGAAATCCTTTTTGACATGTAAGAATGGTGTCTCAGGCTTTGGGGTGAAAAGTTCCAGTAGTAAGATTAAAAATTGCAGCCCTCTTAGAGGCACTGAAGTGAATTATGATAACTGTTTTGAAGGTTTGTTTCACAACGCCATTGATCTTTGTCACTTTAATCACTGAGTTTAATAAACTGTCCCATAAGGTGTGTTTTACTGTGTCCTCAAATACACCTTCTTGTCAGCTCTGATTAATAATTGCAATAATAGCAATAAATAAAATCAAAATGAGTTAACATTTTTCTCTTATTTATGGAATCAAGCTCATGATTGCACAAAAATATGGTAACAGTCTTTGGTAAGGTCTGTGAATTCCAAACGCTATTGCAGTGGCTATTTGTTAGAAAATTTGTATTGTGTATCCTGATCATTAAAATTCTTATGCTGCTTATCCAGCAATCAAAACTTAGTTTATATCTGCTGTTTGTGATGTAAAACATCATTTGGGAGTTTACTCTCTGTTAGAGTGAAGATGCTTATATACATGTTTGCATAAACATGGCTAATGCCACAGAAATGCCCTGATGGATATTCAGAGCTCATTCTTTGCTAATTGGTCACTATAGCTGGCTTTAGATTTAATCCAGAAGTCTTCTGCTGCATCTGATTGTGGATCCTGTACCCACATGAAGCTACAAGGGATAGACAGTGAGTATGTAAGTAGATCTAGTTGTAAATTAACCACAGCCTGAGAAAGACTTGTTTGGCTGTCTCTGCTTGTATCTGCAGAAGTCATGAACTGGAAAGGTAGGTAATATCTAGTTATCTACTAACTTCCACAAGTTCTTGATCAAGCATAACATCTGTATGCAGATATAAGAGGATAAGGTCTAAGATACTGCGAGCATCTCTGCATACCTGACTCCTGAGATTAGTTACCTATATGCAGAATCATTGCCTAACATGTGGAGATTTGGGCTGGTATGTCAAATGTTGGACCAGTTACAGGATCACTTTCAAACCAAGGGCCCATTGCTCTGTGTCTTAAATGAGTCCTCATTAACCCCTGAGTTTGCATGTTAAAATATCTGTAAGTTTCCCTAGCCACAGCCATTACCAAACCAGTCATTGTAGTATACAGGCTGTATATGTAAAGGGTGTGTAACTGGGAAAGGCTCATGTCTGGCACAGGCTGAGTACTTTCAGGATCCACTTTGAAGGAAGTACTTAGCACCTCATTCATGTACTGCTGTTTTTTTGCCTTCTGTGATGAAAATGACCTTTGAAAAGGACTAATACAATGTCAATGCTTTGATGCTATATTTAGAGGTATAACAGGTTAACACAGTTCTTGTAAGGGCTTTAACTAAACTCTTAATTCTTAAAAGATTATTTGCAGTGGCTTAGCTGCATGGCATTAAAAATCTCGAAGGTGGAAAGAATAGTGAAAATTACCTTCCATTTTCTCCCTTTGAGTGCAGTGGTATCTGACTGCTCTATGGGACCACCACTGAGTACAGCTGGGAAATTCAACGTAATGCAAGTCTCCAAGGGAAAATGAGACTCCATTCTATTAAGTATAGGCATTCTGTGTACTTTCTTACAGAATGAATGGTCCCTGTTAGGACTTAGCTATAGAAACAGGTTTCTTAGAAATAATATCCTTTTTTCACTCATGTCAAGTTTCTTAAAATCCTATTTTCTGTGAAAAATGGAACATTATTGGTTTCTGAAAACAATGAAACTTTTAATCAAAAGAAAGGCAAAGGAGAAAAAGAAAAATAGCATCAAAATGGGAATATTTTAACAGATGCTTTTTATCTTATGCCTTTGTGGTTTAAAAGGAATGTTCTCCCTTAAGATAGTCGTTCAGCAAAAGAATCTGAACAGAGCCATCATTTGCCTTAAAAATATAGGATGGTAACAATAATCTTAGGCTTTACTTTATAACAGTAATTTGCAAAACTGACACTCTCCTGCTGATTCACTGCTGATACGGTCATTCCACTAGGCAATCTTCTTAAGTTCAAGGCAGAGCAAAAGTGTGTGGCTTTGAGGACTGCATCATGGTGCAACCGGTCATCTGTATTGGTGCTAGTAGTCTATTGAAGGAGTACTAAAAGCCTTTAGTCAGCTGGCTAGAGAGATATTTGAGTGTAGCAATTCAAGACAACCCTGTCTCGCTGGAATAATTAAACTATTGACCAAGATGACAAGACCCACCTCTAACTCAAGGAGTTAGGTATTTCTTTGGAATTCCTTCCCTCAAAACAATAGGCATGGGATAATCAAATAAGATAAATGTTGATACTGATATTTCAATAAATGCCTTATGTCTACTTGGATACCAGCATACATATACAGAGTAACAAATATTTAAGCTTTAGTTTGTTTTCAAATTAATTTCTCTTCATTAAACTGTTTCATTTATAAGACATGAAAAGCTTTTCTTTGAAACCAGAGTTTCAGGTTGGAGAATACTATCAGAGTTTGTTGGACTTGAAATGATACTCATGGAAAAAGAGAGAGAGCACCATGAAATAGGCAATTATTTTCCATTTATTTATTTTGTTTTGAAGATACAAAACTTCTCCAGTAACAATTACATAGGTTTATGGTATGAAATTTGCAGCTAATGATTTTGGGGCAAGAAGTGTGAGTGAAAAATTTCTTGTATTTGATTTGTTAAAAAATAAGTTTATGAAGGAAAAGTTGACTGGAATAATTTTGATTTCTTGTGGTTTGTAGTTTTCCGGTCCATTTTCTGGGCCTTTCATGACCATTCAATGTCAACTTCTTGGATAACTGCAGTTTTGATAATCAGGTAATGGCTGAAAACTGTTGATTCAAAAAACATCTCTTAATGATTCCCTGTTCAGCATTTTCCTCTGTTGAATCCTTCCTGTGTTTTCTTTCACTGTGTTACTTTATCTGACTTCAATTTATCTTTGCTTACACAGAAATGCAGCAAACGATGTTCATGCGCCTTAGTAAATGAATAAAAGTTAGTCCATTACAGTACTCAATGAACAAAATACCTGTGAAAATGGGTTCAGAAAGCAGCAGCATGGCATAGCTGGGAGCTGAATACGAGAATCCTTGAGGGAAAACTGCTGAAAACTAATTAGAATCAAAGACTGTTGAAACGGTGCAGCAGAAGAATGAGAGGTATTCAAAGGGATAGGTGGCATATCCCCTGTTCTTCAGTGGAAACTAGGTGTCAAAAATGACAAAAGAAACTAATGTGGGTAATCAGAAATATGAAAAGCACTACCTTTATGAAAAGAAAAGAAGTGCTGGCTCATCTGCTGTCAATGCCATCCCTGACTGAAACATGAAACAATGCAGGAAGGGCTAATGGTCCTTCTCCACATACTCCCTCCTCCATGCCTCCCTAAAAAAAAGTAAATAAAATCTGAACAACTTAGATAAGACTTTTTAAAGTTCTTCTCTCTTTTTTTAAAAGGTCCACAAAAGACTGCAACCAGTTCCTCAATGGCAGAGCAGTGAGAAGAGAGAGAGAATGGC
The DNA here is from genome assembly GCA_025447955.1 of Psilopsiagon aurifrons. Lineage (NCBI taxonomy): Eukaryota > Metazoa > Chordata > Aves > Psittaciformes > Psittacidae > Psilopsiagon > Psilopsiagon aurifrons. The sequence goes on from JAOEHY010027396.1 coordinate 13,151, forward strand.
AGGATAATGCCAATAAACTTTGATATTACACTTTGTGAAACAGAGTCAGTTGGCTTGGCATGATCCCATGGAGAGGAAATAAAAGACTGCAGCCCAGAATAATAGGCTCCAGAGCATCTTATGTGCAATTCCAGAGTCTGTTTCTTATTTGATAAAATTCACATACAGGGACTGTTTCTCCAAAGGAGAAAATTGATACAATTCTGAGAAAGATAGCTAAGCCTCATAATGTGACTGCTGTTTGACTCTTTTTGGTGCAGACAGGAATCAAGAACATTCAGTAAGATATACTGAGTATGTGGACTTGAAAAAAAACCCACCCCTCTCATCCTTCTTAGAAAGATGTTCTGCCCCTTCTTTAATTCCATAATCATTTTTTGTGAGTGAGGAGTCTGTTAGGAGCATGGTTACTTCTCCTACCGGGGGGGCACCAACTCATTAGACACTGTATCAGCAATCCATATACTGGCATTTACTCAGACTTTTAATCATAGCAGTTTTCACTGTCATCTTCTGAGTAGTATCCATAAGTTTAATGAAAGAAGAGTGGTTTGCAATTTCATATGCATTTCTATTGATGCATAAGAACAAAATGTTCTGTTTTCACAAACCAGTGCCAAAGAAGTTCTCTAAGTCTTCAGGAAGGCTGACTAAAACATTTTCTTTCTCTTAAAATTTCTTTCCACAAATAATTTCCAGCCTTCAGTCTTATGAATTTTATTTTGTTCAGAGGAAAGGAATGACTGAGCTTCTCATTTGCTATATCAACCTGCAACCCTGCCTGAGCAAATTGTCGTTTCTTCATCCAATGGTATAACAGCACTTCTGCTTATTCCTACATAGGTAACCAATGCATATTCCAACAGCAGTAGCCCTCATACACATTCCACTATCCTACTGGCTGCTTTACCTCCTGCAAGCGACTATCGGTAATTTTCCTCTTCCATCAGCAAGATGGAGCATACCATTTAAATATGTCTTTCCTGTTCTTGTGCATGGATCAGTGGGGCCTTTATGGGTCCTATTCTTCTGACTAAAGGTAAGCTTCTGCAGTACAGGGACCAGCAGCCAGTCTTACCACTTAACACTCAATGGGGATCTAGTTTATATAGTTAGCAATATCTCTATTGCAATCCATCGTATCCTGTAGTCAATGCCTATGTTTTCTGGATGGACCGTGTTCTGAGTGCCATTAATCTGAAAGGATCAGACTTATAGCAGACACCTACACTGCCATTAGAAAAGATTAATTCCAGAGTAGGATTTCATGGACACTTTGCCAGAGGGGTTTTGATACTGGTTGCATTGAACCCTTGGTCCTGCAGCCTCCTTGGACTTATTTTTCTCTTGTTTCCCAACATGACATGTATGAGTGCTCTTTCTTTTCATTTTTTGCCAGTTATCCATTTCTTTCAGTTGTTTTTGTTGTCCCTGACTTGAAGGACTACACTCCTGTGATTTGTGTTTGCTGTAGGGGACCTCTGATATCTGCCTACATTGGTGTTCTTTTACAGCATATTTTATTCTAGGATTTATGCCACAGAAAATAGTTGCTGACTATTGTCATTAACAATGAGTGTTAACCACACCGTTGCATAATACTGAATTAAAACTAAAAACAATTTAGGGAGCAGTTACCTAGCTGCTAGATAACTGATAGCAGTTTAAATAAACTAATCTCAGCTCAAGCAAAGACAACCTCAGTCCTGGGGTTTGTTACCTCTTGCACTAATGGTAATTTGCATTTCCATCCTCAGCAAGGACCAGAAAGCTGCAGTTGTAGTAAGGATAGAAAGAATCTGCTGGAGCAAAGTATGGGCTGCAAAGAGAACTGCGATGTGGGAAAATATTTTGACTGCACAATGGCTTTGGAGCCTTATATGGGGCTCATTCTACCACTGGGACTGGAGTTAGGATGCCATCAATTTTTAGTAAGTGTGCTTGATTCAGTGACATCATCACATGGTCCACCCTTGAGAGTGCTTTGCGTTCATGCAGGTTCATTTTCTGATGCACTGCCTACCATTTAATTTCCTCACAGAAAAATATAACAGAAACTTAAGTTGGGTCTGCCTCTTTGGAAATATCCTTGGCAAGAATATCGAACACTGGCCTTAAACCTCTTCTCTTTAATTGGCAGAAGCTGACTTTTGAGTTATGATTGTAACCTTTGCTTTACTGTGTTTAACTCCCACTGGAATCCCATAGAAACTGTGTTACATCTGCAGCAAATATCTGTATTAAATTTTCTTGGTTAAACTTTTTTCTTTATTTTCTTGCTCTCTTGCCTTGTGTTCTCAGAATATAAAATTATCATCACAGTCCATTTCATTTTTTGTAACAATAATTGCATCAGCACTCTCTTCATTTTCCTCAAATAGGTATCATTTAGATTTCTTCCTGCTCCAGTCAATTGCTTCTGTCAATCTGAAAAGCACTGCCTGCATCTTTAATTCTCGTTGCAAAACCTATCAGGGTTGGCTTAAGAAATCAGCAGAAATTCTTTTTGCCAAAAAGGAAAAATCTAGCTTGTTGAGAATTTGCACCTTTTCTTTTTGCTACAAAGTCAGAAAAAAATTATCCTCAATGCCATTTCCAAGTGAGTCAATGCCATTTTATTATAGTATCTTTAGGTGAATGTTTTACTTTATTTTTTCTATTCAGAACAATCCAAATCTTTGGATTTGTACATTATTGCTATTGGTATTTAAAAGTACTAATTTAAGACAACAGCTCTCAAACATCTTTCAGAAGCAGCCATTGTATTAAATTTTTGTGATTCACAAAAATCACCACATGATTTCCTCCTGTTTTATATTTCAAAAAGAAGTGGCATGCTCATCTCTGGGAAGAAGAAAGCAACTGGAGCTTTTCTTAGAAATGAGGGTCATCAGTGAGACTGAGGTTGCATGAGCCATCAGCAACATAGCAGAACAGAGTAAAACTGGTATTCTAACTTTTTCCTTGTTCAGTAGGTTTGGAAAAAAGTCCTGCAGATATTTATAGAAGGAGAGAAAAAAAAAAAGGTCACCAAGAATTCTTGTCTCGTTACAGGCAACTAAAACACATTAAAGGCTTTTTTTGAACCTCAGGTTTGTATAAGCTATGATAAACAGTGGGAAGGGTGAGATATGACAGTTCACCCCAAAAAACATAGCTTATGGAATCACTAGACATTATTGTAATCCCAACAGTAATAGTTGACTCACCTCAGTATTTTCCAGTGTATGCTGGTGTATAAAAAGCAATTATATTTGCCTTTGAAGTCATGCTCAGGTATTTTAAATTTGAGCATCTCTAAGTTTCTGTGTGAATTGTTAATCATGATGCTTCCTGTTATTTATGAGCAGACATTTTGCTCTCACACCGAAAGCACGACTGACAGGTTTTTCTCCTACCATTTTATATGAATAATAAATTGTTTCAATGCACACACAGAAAGGACATATTTTAGACTGAGCTATCATTTCCAGACTGTGCTTGATTTTGTTTTTTTACTGAGAAGAAAATAAGCCCATAACTTACTGAAGACATTTGTACTTCTAACTTCTTTTCAGTGTTATTCAACATATAATATTTCCTCTACAAAATACCTTAGACCACCTTGTCAGTGTTTTTTCAGGTTTTTTTTTTTTTGTTTTTTTTTTGTTTGTTTTTTTTTTTCAATTTGATTTGTTTTCAGTCTGATTTAAAGGAATTACTTATGAAAGATTGGTCTTAAAATGCAGGCATTTTTGCTTTTTTTTAAGAAATGCATGCTCTTAGTATCTCAGTTCAGCATTATGATATCTTCCTTGAATACATTGTGAAGTTAAAGAAAGCTTGTGCCTTGAATTCAAATGGCAAAAAATGCATTAAAACTAAGTTAGAGACCTATTTTGAAGTCTAAGATGTTAAAATACAAAGGAGTCTTGGCTACTGCAGAAGCTACTTACACTGAAATTCTTTCATTTTTTTTCTGCACTCCTACCATTCTGAATCACTTTGTGCATTATTTATGAACTTAGTCATGAATGTTGAGTTAAAGTTACCTTCATTCTGTTTAGTTCAGTGAGTAATTAACTGTCTCATACTTTGTGGCTACTGATGCAATTCTGGAAGTGTGCTGGGGGGAAACAATGTTCATATTTAGTTGTTTGATTTTATTTTTTTGCTTTTTCTCTGAAGAGAGATGCATTTTCCACCTGAAGCTGTAGCACTTTAATTCATGAGTAGCTAGGTGAACATTTGTGTCTTGCACAGCTACGAAGAGTTACACCAGCGCACAGTGGGACCTTAAGCTTTTTGCATCCCTGCATGTTCAAATAATGAAAAAAGAAAAATGAATCCAAACCCAGAAATATCCCCAAACCCCATGAAAAATCAGGTTTCAGCTGTATTTCTTTTTCACTGTTTCTTCACTGTCTTCAGCAGCAACTGCCAGAACTCCCTTACTGTTCTGTAATTGTGCAACTGAGTGTCTCAGCTTTTTTCCTCACTAAAAAGGATGATAGAGAAATGGTGCTCTATCAAGTCACCTCATTGAATCATCTAAAACTGGTACCTTTAAGCTAGAAAGTGAGTAGGGCTAGCTGCTTCTGAAGGAGACGCAAGGAACACTAGATAATGATGAACTAACTTGATGTAATTAGCAATTAGTAGCTGGCTTGTGAACCTAAGCAAGAAGATTGGTATTCTACTTATTTTTTTCAACCTCCTTTTTTGTATTGCTTCCCCCCCTCTCTTGTTTATCTACAGTACCCCTGACTGTGCTCGTTATCTCCATAATTGCCTATTCTTCTGACTCTTGAGAAGTTCTTGGCCTTTCTATGTCAAAAAAGTGTATTTAAAGGCTAGTTATGCAGTATATTAAAGTGGCAGGTCTTTTTCCCGTAGGTGATAAATATAGGCACAAAGTAAAAATTCAGAAAACTATTCCACAACAGGAACATCAAGAAATTCAGGAACAGAGAGGCTAGAGGATATTTCTCCATCTTATGCTATGATTTCTTCATTTTGATATTAGAAATTATGTAATCACATCAGCTTTTATGCCTCTGTACTGCTATAGTGAAGCTGTTCTTGCTTTTCTGCTTATGGCTAGAAACTCCACATTTCCAATGTGGATTTATTTATGCGCAGTGTTTATCCTTTTGAAAAGCCTTTGTTTTTTTGGTGGGTTGTTTTTTATTCTAGTTTGGTTTTTAGATAAACTTAGAGGATGGTCTTGGATCCTCACTCAGCCTTCAGTTTACTAATCAAGTCTAGATTTCATAACCTCTGCTTTAAAGATCAACCCACCAACTTTGTCTCTGCATACCCTGTGTGGAACTGGTTTATGCTAGGAACCAGGGATTTGCACAAAATTCTGGTTAAAGTTTACCCATATCTAGAAAGATATCTTAATCACTTCCGCATATCTACTAGAAATACTTTGTCTAAATAGACTCTTTTGGGGACTGCAATTGTTTTTTTCTTCAGAGGTTCATTACTTTGCTGTTTCAGTACCCTTTAATTTGCCTATAACTCACTTGACCTTCTAGAACTTCTCACTTTAGATTCCTGCTTCCTGTTTTCCAATATTAATTTTCTTTGTTAATGAATTTTTTTAAGTATGTTTTTTTAAATCCTGGTGTTATGGTTTAAGGCTTATTCTTTCTTTTTGTATTGACATACTTTTGACATATGCAAGTTTGGAACTGTTCTCTAGAATTTTTCTTGTTCAAGATTCAAGTTTTGGATAGCTTTTAAAATAAGTGTCTATTCTAATAAAATTACAGATGCCCTTTTCATTCAACTCCTGAAGTTTCTCGTCCAGTTAGCTTTACATTTCTTTTATCGAAGTTTCCTCTTCTGAACTAAAGAATCTCAACTACAGATTTGCCTTTATTATTTAATTTTGTTTAGGTATAATTAATTTCAAATAACTCTGCTTCTGTTAATTTTTTATAGCCAGTTTATCTTCAGTGTCCTCATTGCTTGCCAAAGTCAACTTCTCCCTTTTTTTACCTAGCAATTGATAGAAAAAACCCTCTTGTGCTCTTATCTCCAGGCACATTTCCCCCAAAATTAGTATAATTTCTGTCTCTGTACCTGGAAAGTTAGATCCTTCCAGAAAACCAAAAAACCTAAACAAAACAGGGGGTTAGAACTAGATGATCTTAAGGACCTTTCCAACCCTAACTATTCTATGATTCTATGATATTTTATTTCTTATATACTATTTGCAGAGATTTTTATCCACGCACCAGTCCAATCCTGAGAAGTCTGTACTAGACTCCTTAACTTTCTTTTAGCAGATCAGAAATATCCTACTGAAGATTAGCTGTGGCTCTACATCTTCCTCAGTTTGGCACTGTTCTCTTCCAGATGAAATCTGGCAATAGGTTTTCTCATTGGCAAGGACTGGATTCTTCCCCTCTCCTACTGGGATATATTTCATCCTCAAGGCTATGTTCCAGTCCTCAAGTTTCAGTCTCAGGGACTGAATGTGATTACATATACAGAAGTCAGCTTCAAAAGTACAGTCAGAACAAATTCAAATATAGAAGCCATGGATGTTGCATCGCCTATAGATAATCAGTTATTCAGCATATTCTATTTAATGTTAAAGCTTCTTTTTATCACTCTCAAATTGAGACCAGTGCCAAATAGGACTGGAATAGTAATACTAAGTGATGTTTTCATTACCACTGAGGTCAATTATTATGGCCCATTATTTTCAGGTGTTCAAGCTTGTGTTATTACAAAATGCTAGGTCATGCGAATGCTCACACTGCAGTCATTCCTACAGACTATTGACTATCTGATATTCTATTCTGCTATTTTTCATCATTATTTTGACTCAGAGTTCTAGAACTAATTTACATGTTTCCAGAATGTTTCCATTTTCCTTCCAAAGGAGAGCTAAGGATGCAATCAAAGGGGAGACAAATCATTTATTAACATGGTGTCACAAGCCAAATGTTTCAATTTTTCCAGAAAAAAAAAAAAAAGTCATTACAAGGGTGAGAACTGCTGGTAAAAGCAAAAATTAAGGGACAGGAGCATTGGCTTCTCTTCCTATTGCTAATACAGCAGGCAGTTATGACTTCAGACTTACTGTTTAGTCTGATTTGCAGATGTTCAATTAACTTTAGATGGAGCAGGTGTGCTCAACACCTTGGAAATTAAGCTTCCTAATACTTTTGTGCCTTAGTTTCTCTATTGTAAAATGAGGACAAAAATAACAAGATCTAACTCTCTGCTTGTAAATTGCACTGAAATGTCCATTTCAGAATGAAAGGCACAGCAACTACTGTGGTAAAACTGCCGTTGCTGAGCTGGGCTACAGATAGCAGAGGTGATGTTTTGGAGAATGATATAATGAGATACCCCTCCTCTCACTGATCTTGCCCTTGCCCTTCTATTTTTCCAGTCTCTAGCTTCTGCAAGCCTCTGAACTGAAAGGTCCTTGATACACTCTGCTGCAAATAGCAGGATCTCATGGAGCAGGCTTTAAAACAACAAGTCAGACTGCAACTGCTACTCATTTCATAGAACTGTTCAACATTTCAGGCTGTAAAATTTTTGATATTTCACAAGCCTGGCTTTTGGAGCTTTCAGGTTCCTAATTTGCAGGGAGAAGCTACTACTACTATCCCAAAGGATCTGTGTAATAAGCTGATAAAATTGCTTTAGGTTTCATCATATATAAGGGTTAGATATTCATACACTTTCATCCCTATGTGCTGACTAGAAGAAATATGGACCTACCATTTCTGAGACAGTATTTGTTCACAGAGTATTCACTAGCACCCAATTAACTTATTTCACTTAGGAACTTCATTCAATTTTAAATTCTAAATAACAGTTAAAAATATAGCAGTGTATTGGGATTTTCAAAGTAACTTCTTGTGGGTATTCTTTGCTGTAAACTACTTTATTCTGCAGGTTATATGCTGGTGCTGCACAAACTAACTGTTCCAAGCTTTGCAGCAGGAGAACGTTTTATGTAGCATGTCATCTTCCAGGTAGCTCACTTACTCTGTGCTTTGCCGATGACATCTACCCTGACAAAACAGGAAGAAAACCATCATGCTGCAATCAAATTTTAAGAGACCTGGTGCAGTCACAGCTGGGTACCTGCTGCCTGTCTGCAGGTTTTTCCTAGTAGTCAACCGAGTTCCTGCTATTTTGCCACAAGTGGGCAGTAATTAACTGCTAATTCCAGTCACAAAGCTCTTGGCTTTTTCACTCCTGGCTGGAGTGCGCTTGCTTTGGTCCTATCTGACTATGAAGTACTGCAAAGGAACCTGGTACTTAGGGCAGATTTGCTCCAGTCTTCCTACAGGGAGTGTTTTAATAGTCTGCACAGGAACTTGGGAAGGTATGTGTTTGTGTTTGAGACTTGTTTGAACCCAAAATAATACCTTCTCAGAGCCACTGCAATCCCTTTTTCAACACTTGTGTTCTCCTTCTCCCAACCACTTGGAAAAAAAAAAATCAGAAGCAAGTTGATATAACTAGGTCTGAATTATTAACCATAATTAAAAAAAACCCCAATATTTGCAATATTGAAATTACTTACTTTCTTATACAGAAGAAAAACAACCCCCACAAAAGCCCCACAAAACTAAGCAAACCAGTCTGCCTTTGGTATGTATGATTGGCAAGGCTTTCAGGGCTAGTGCTGCATAGTATTAATATATCTTGTTTATCATGCTTTTAACTTAAATAACTGAATATTTGCTTCTGGTAAGCAGAAAAAAAAAAGAAAATATTATTTTTTAAGACAAGATCCTTACACTTTCCTTCATGGGAATACTGTTGCTATGCTCTTTTAGAAAACTGAGAATTATTTTAGCTTGCTTTGGGCTCTTTTTAGGCTAGGAGGTAACATGACTATATTACATGACAGGTAATACTTTATAACAAAAAGTTATACGTAAACATGGCATGCTTCCCTTGACACATGTCAGCCAGGTGAATTAAATGCTAAGACAAGTTTGTCTCATTTTAAGTTCATGCATCTTGAAATGTGCTGACAGTAGGCACTCAAAACTTCCAGACTATGAGCAGGAGGACAGATGAACTGGAGTATGTGAGAACTGAACCTGAAGATAACTGAGCTATGGGCAGCTGCAGAATTGTTTCTAGGAAGCTGGAAGATCTATAATCCCACTATGGGAAAAGAGACAGCTCTTATGGTTGTCCTGGGTTCAGCAGTAGCAGTTATTTTTCTCCTTCTTAGTAGCTGGTGCAGTGCTGTGGTTTTGACTTTCAGCCTGGGAACAGTGCTGATAACACCAGTGTTTTTCGTTGCTGCTCAGTAATGTTTACTCTGACCAAGGAAGGACTTTCTGAGCCTCATGCTCTGCCAGGGAGGAGGGGAAGCCAGGAGGAAGCAGACACAAGACACCTGACCCAAACTCACCAAAGAGGTATTCTATACCACAACACACATGCCCACTATATAAACTGGGGGCAGTTACCCGGAAGGGTTAGATCACTGCTGGGTCAGGCTGGGTGGTGAGCAATTGTATTCTCTTCCCTTGTTATTTCCCTTATCATTATTACTGGTGGTGGTAGCAGCAGTGGTTTGTGTTATACCTTAGTTATTGGACTGTTCTTATCTCAGTCTGTGGGAGTTAGTTACATTCTTTCAGTTCTCCTCCCCATCCCTCCAAGAGTGGGGGAAGGAGGGGAAGTGAACAAATAGTTGTTTGGTACTGAGTTACCTGCTGGACTTAAACCACGACAGTTTTTTTTTTTGGCACTCAATGTGGGGTTCAAAGGGTTGAGATAATGACAGATCTGACCAGAGTGTGTCTATTCGTATTTATGATAAGCAGCTGGGATCACTTGCTAGGGAAGGGGGAATTGACAAAGTAATTGCAAGAGAGAAAAAGTCCCTCAGCCTTTGGAAGTGGCTCTTGGCAGCTGTGAAAGGAAGGTTTCCGTACAAGGACTATGTTAGGAGTCGTTTGGCCAAGTGGACTACTCCAGAGAAAGGCATCCAGTCTCTGAGGGAATCAGCCATTGTAGAGATGATCTCTTATATCAAGCTGAATGCGGGGTGTGTACCCATAGATCCAGATGAATTCAAATGCACATGACTCATGTGGGGGAAATTTACACGGAATGCACGATCATGGTATGCCCTTTCATTGGCAACAGTAAGCTGGAATGACATAGTACCACTAAAAGTGGATGAAATGATTCATAACTCCAAGCATTAGAAGACAATCTCAACCCTTCCATCATTTCAGCTGTGGAAGAACTGTCCAAGGAGCTAAAACAATTCAGAAACAATCTATCTGATCTACCCAGCTCCTCATGCATACCAACACACGTCTCAGCTATTAACAAAATGCATCTTACTGCTCAAGAGGGAAGATATAGAAGGTACCTGGGGAACCACAGACCAGTCAGTATCACTTCTGTGCCTGGCTAAATCTTGCAGCAGTTCTCCTGGAAGGACATGGTAAGGCACATGAAAAACAACAAGGTGCTTGGTGACAGCCAGCATGGCTTCACTAAGGGGAAATCCTGCCTGAACAATCTGGTAGCCTCCTATGATGGAGCTACGGAACTGGGGTGGATAGTGGGGTGGACGGATGGACAGGGGTAGAGCAGTTGATGTCATCTACCTGGACTTGTGCAAATCGTTCGACACTGTCCCACATGACATCCTTCTCTCTAAGTTGGAGAGACATCAATTTGATAGGTGGACCACTCGGTGGATAAAGAACTGGCTGGATGGCCGCGAGCAAAAGTTGTGCTCAATAGTTCAATGTCCAGCTGGAGACCAGTGGTATCCTCAGGGATCGGTTTTGGGACCATTCTTGTTTAACATGTTTGTTGGTGACATGGACAGTGGGGTTGAGTGCACCCTCAGCAAGTTTCCCAATGACACCAAGCTAGGTGGTTCTGTTGATACATTGGAGGGATAGGATGCCATTGAGAGGGACCTTGACATGCTTGTGAGGTGGGCTGATGCCAACCTGATGAAGTTTAACTGTGCCAAGTGCAAGGTCCTACACCTGGGTCAGAGAAATCCCAGGCACAGCTACAGGCTGGGCAGAGAAGAGATTCAGAGCAATCCTGCAGAGAAGGACTTGGGGGTGTTGGTCAGTGAGAAAATGAACATGGGACGTCAGTGTGCTCTTGCAGCCCAAAAAGCCAACCGTATCCTGGGCTGCATCAAAAGGAGTGTGACCAGCAGGTCGAGGGAAGTGATCCTGCCCCTCTACTCTGCTCTCAGGAGACTTCACTTGAAGTATTGTGTGCAGTTCTGGTGTCCTCAACACAAAAAGGACATGAAACTGTTGGAGCAAGTCCAGAGGAGAGACACGAGATTGGTCATGGGACTGGAGCACCTCCCATATGAAGACAGGCTGAGAAAGTTGGGGCTGTTCAGCCCGGAGAAGAGAAGACTGCATGGAGACCTCATAGCAGCCTTCCAGTATCTGAGGGCGGCCTATAGGGATGCTGGGGAGGAACTCTTCATTAGGGACTGTAGTGATAGGACAAGGGGTAACGGGTTTAAACTTAAACAGGGGAAGTTTATATTGGATATGAAGAAGAAATTCTTTACTGTGAGGGTGGTGAAGCACTGGAATGCGTTGTCCAGGGAAGTTGTGCCAATTGCGACCACAACAGTGTGCAGGCAACAATACCAAACCAGCCAAGACTTCCTGATTCCCATCCATAAGCTGATCCATAGACTGGAGATTCAAGGACTGATCAGTAGGACCGCTCACCCTTTAATAGCCCCATATGGCCAGTTCGAAAGTCTAATGGAGAGTGGAGACTAACAGTAGACTATCATGGCCTGAATGAAGTCATACCATCATTGAGTGCTGCTGTACCAAACATGCTAGAACTTCAGTATGAACTGGAGTCAAAGGCAGCCAAGTGGGATGCCATGATCGATATTGCCAATGCATTTTTCTCAATTCCTTTGGCAGTAGAGTGCAGGCCACTGTTCACTTTTACTTTGACGGGTGTTCAGTACACTTGGAACAGACAGCCCCAGGGGTGGAAACACAGCCCTACCATCTGCCATGGACTGATCCAGACTGCACTGGAACAGGAGCAAGCTCCAGAGCTCCAGAACACCTGCAGTACATTGATGACTATCATGTGTGGCGATACAGCAGAAGAAGTCTTTGAGAAAGGGAGGAAAATAATCCAAATCCTGCTGAAAGGTGGTTTTCCCATAAAACGGAGTAAGGTCAAGGGACCTGCACAGGACATTCAATTTTGGGGAATCAAATGGCAAGATGGACGCTGCCAGATCCCCACAGATGTGATCAACAAGATAATAGAAATATCTCCACCAACTAATGAGAAAGAAACACAAGTTTTCTTGGGTGCTGTGGGGTTCTGGAGAATGCACATCCCTAATTACATTACTTACAGTTTGATTGTAAGCCCTCTCTATCATGTGACCTGGAAGAAGAATGATTTTAAATGGGGCAACCACAAGCCTTTGAGCAAATTAAACGAGAGAGAGTTCATGCGGTAGCCCCCGGACCACTCTGGACTGGGCCAGATGTAAAAAATGTACTCTACACTCTACACCACAGCCAGGGAGAATGGTCCTATCTGGAGCCTCTGGCAGAAAGCTCCAGGGGAGTCTCAAGGTCAACCCCTCGGCTTTTGGAGTCAGGGATACAGAGGATCTGAGGCCAGCCCCAACTGAAAAAGAGATACTAGCAGCCTATCAAAGGATTCAAGCTGCTTCAGAAGTTATTGACACTGAAACACAGCTCACCCTGGTTGCCCATGCTGGGCTGAATGTTCAAAAGCAGGGTATCCTGTACAGATCATGCAACCAATGCTACATGGAGTAAGTGGGCTGCACTAATTAAACAACGAGTTCAAATAGGAAATCCCGGTCATCCAGCAATTCTTGAAGTCATCATGGACTGGCCAGAGGGCAAAGATTTTGGAATATCATCAGAAGAGGAGGAGGTGATGCATGTTGAAAAGGCCTCACCATACAATATACTGTCAGAAAATGAAAAGTAGTATGCCTTCTTTACTGATGGGTCCTGCCATGTTGTGGGAAAGTATCATAGATGGAAGGCAGCCATATGGAGTCCTCAACAACAAGTTGCAGAAACTGCTGAAGGAGAGGGTGAATTGAGACAGTCTGCTGAGGTGAAAGAGATCCAGCTGGCCTTGGACACTGCTGAGTGAGAAAAGTGACCAGTTCTTTATCTCTATACTTACTCATGGATGGTGGCAAATGCCCTGTGGAGGTGGTTTCAGCAAGGGAAGCAGAGCAAGTGACAAAGCAGAGGTAAACCCATCTGGGCAGCTGCACTGTGGTGAGGTATCATTGCCCGGGTGAAACCTGGTGGTGAAGGTACACCATGTAGATGCTCATGTACCCAAGAGTTGGGCCACTGAGGAACACCAGAAGAAGCAAGTGGATAAAACTGCTAAGACTGAAGAGGCTCAAATGGACTTAGATTGGCAACATAAGGGTGAATTATTTTTGGCCCCGTGGGCCCACGACACTTAAGGCTACCAGGGCAGAGATGCAACATAGAGATGGGCTTGTGATCAAGAGGTGGACTTAACAATGGATACTATTGCCCAGGGTTTTCACGAGTGTGAAGCATGCTGCAATTAAGCAAGCTAAATGGCTAAAGCCTCTTTGGCATGGAGGATGATGACTGAAGTACAAATACGGGGAGGCCTGTCAGATTGACTATATCGCATTCCCACCAATCCACAAAGGTAAGCGCCATATGCTTACCATGGTGGAAGCAATCACTGAATGGCTGGAAACATGAGCTGTGCCCCACGCCACTGCCCAGAACACTATGCTGGGCCTTGAGAAACGGATTTTGTGGTGACATGGCACCCCAAAGAGAATTGAATCAGACAATGAGACTCATTTCTGGAGCACCCTCATAGAAATTCTGGCCAAAGAGCATGGCATTGAGTAGGCATATCACATCCCCTACCATGCACCAGCCTCTGGGAAAATTGAACGGTATAATGGACTGTTAAAAACTACCCTGAGAGCAATGGGTGGTGGGACTTTCAAACATTGGGATACACATTTACCAAAAGCCACCTGTTTCATCTGCACCAGAGGATCTGCCAACAGGGATGATCCAGTCCAGTCAGAACTTTTATATACTGCAGAAGGAGACAAAGTTCCTGTGGTGCATATAAAATATTTGCTGGGGAAGACAGTCTGGGTAATTCCTGCTTCAGGTAAAGGTAAACCCACTCGTGGGATTGCTTTTGCTGAGGGTCCCAGATATACTTGGTGGGTAATGAAGGAATGGCCTGGGTTCAGCAGTAGCAGTCATTTTTCTCCTTCTTAGTAGCTGGTGCAGTGCTGTGATTTTGACTTTCAGCCTGGGAACAGTGCTGATAACACCAATGCTTTTAGTTGCTGCTCAGTGATGCTTACTCTGACCAAGGAAGGACTTTCTGAGCCTCATGCTCTGCCAGGGAGGAGGGGAAGCCAGGAGGAAGCAGACACAAGACACCTGACCCAAACTCACCAAAGAGGTATTCTATACCACAACATGCCATGCTCACTATATAAACTGGGGGCAGTTACCCAGAAGGGTTAGGTCACTGCTGGGTCGGGCTGGGTATCGGTCGGAGGGTAGTGAGTGGTTGTATTCCCTTCCCTTGTTATTTCCCTTATCATTATTATTGTTGGTGGTAGCAGCAGTGGTTTGTATTGTGCCTTAGTTACTGGACTGTTCTTATCTTAACCCCTGGGAGTTACATTCTTTTGATTCTTGTCTCCCCATTCCTCTGGGAGCAGGGGGGGGGAAGGAGGGGAAGTGAGCGAATGACTGCATGGTAATGAATTACCACCTGGCCTTAAGCCATGACACTGGGAGGCTTCAGTTCAGAGGTGAGATTTATCCAGAAGGGTGAGTACGCTGGTAACAAATTTGGCTCTCCTGGGCACTTAGGCACTTAGTCTCTATGGGAACAATAACTTTTTCCTCATCCCGCTATGGACATTTTTCCGTTGCTGTTTTGCTTATAAAGGTGCCAGTTCTCAAAACAGCCACCTGTAGCAGGCTGAGAACATCCTGCAAATACAGAGACAGGACATTTGAGGTTAGGCGTTTCTTACTACTATGGGTGACTGGGTCTCCTCTCTGCCCATCCAGTGCTGGGCACAGCTGAAGCATGTGGTTTAAAGGAGGGTGGTTTGCAGAAGTGTCAAAGTGTGAAAAGTCTTGGCAAAGTCCAGTGTGAAAAAAATTTCTCAGCAGATACAGAAATCAAGGCAGTGTTATTCTGTAGTCCCTTTTACTGGAGCTTCATGTCTCATTTGCTTACTTGACCACCACTGCTCACTGACCAGTTTTCTTCAGGATCTTCAAAGTCCATGCTGTTGCAGACAGAGTGTTACTTGAATTTTGGTTGCAAATACACAGCAACAGATGGTGCAAAGCAGGTAAGAGAATTATCTGCCATTAAGGGAAACAGGAAAAAGACAAGCAAATCTGCATGGTTTTATTTGAAAGAAAGACAGTTCAAGGAATTTCTATATGAAGCAAAACCAGCGGTAAATAAACACACAACCAGATAAGAAGTGTTTAAGATGAAGGAAACACTTGAAGGAAACAGAGGTTTAAATGAAAAATTACTTGCTTTCAAACAAGATCAAAGATTGCATGAAAGGGAAAAAAAGAGAGAAAACCTGAAACCAGTTAAATGTATATGGGCAGTGGAATATTCCTTGTGGAATATCAAGTGGGTACCCAGGAAAATGAACAAGTCAAATAATTGAAAGGAGAAATGGAATTACAAAGGACTGCAGGATTTCAAATTAAGTGAACAAATTGCATGGAAGAGGTGTGTAGACCATGCAATACAATAGCTTCAATTGCCAGACAGCTTATAACAGTGGTTCTGAGTGAATGGCCCTTCATCTCTTGTGGCAAATTGAAGGTAATGCCAGTATTTCGTAGTCTTTTCACTTTCATTATCACCAAAGGTTTAGGCCAGTATTCTATTACCTTGAATGCCTTTATGGTGCCAAGTTGAGCTGGACGAGATATGAATTTAATGATTAATTTGCTGACTTTGAAGAAGAGGGCAAAAGGAGAAGGCAAGGTTTTTAGGATTATTAGAAATTTAAGAAAATGAAAGAACTGAAGACATTCAAATAATTCATTTGCAAATGAATTTTTTTTTTTATTTGGATCATTTTTGATATTTCATAGAATCATAGAATAGTTAGGGTTGGAAAGGACCCTAAGATCATCTGGTTCCAACCCCCCTGCCATGGGCTTGGACACCTCCCACTAAACCATATCACCCAAGGCTATGTTTAACCTGGCCTTGAGCACCACCAGGGATGGAGCATTCACAACTTCCCTGGGCAACCCATTCCAGTGCCTCACCACCCTCACAGTAAAGAATTTCTTCTTCATATCCAATATAAACTTCTCCTTTAAGTTTAAACCCATTACTCCTTGCCCTATCACTACAGTCCCTAATGAAGAGTCCCTCCCCAGCATCCCTATAGGCCGCCCTCAGATACTGGAAGGCTGCTATGAGGTCTCCACACAGACTTCTCTTCTCCAGGTTGAACAGCCCCAAATTTCTCATCCTATCTTCATTAATTTCTAACCTCCTTTTCAAAAACTGTATGTCAAAATGGAAAGTAAAAAAGGTATTTCAAAAGATCTCACTTTTACATATGAAAATGACAAAAAGTTCTTGCAATTTTTACTGACGCAAAGTTTCTGCCTCTTAGTGTTTTTTTTTTTAATTTGTTTTTCTTTTGTTATGTGGGATTTTCTTGTGATTTTTATTTTGTTGATGTTGTTACTTTTTAGAAAATTTTGCCTATTTGTGTTGTCCCAACCAAGCACTTAAATTCATGTTTGCCACATGTGCAATATGAAAACTCATTGTTTTGCTTCAGAATTCCATGCCTTTTGAGGCATGGGGTATCGTAGAGCAGTAGCTATTAGCTGGTACCCTGTGCCTAGGTCTGAAGCAACATCTTCATTCTCTGTCCTGCTCTTCTTCCTCCACTTCCTTTTGAAGGTGCTTTCTTTGTAAGTGTTTTCTACTCATGAACACCAGCTCCTGTGATTTGGCAGATGACTAGCACAGACACTCAGGATCATGAAATGAAAGTGGTATAGATGTCCTGGGTTCAGCAGTAGCAGTCATTTTTCTCCTTCTTAGTAGCTGGTGCAGTGCTGTGGTTTTGACTTTCGGCCTGGGAACAGTGCTGATAACACCAATGTTTTTAGCTACTGCTCAGTAATGTTTACTCTGACCAAGGACTTTCTGAGTCTCATGCTCTGCCAGGGAGGAGGGGAAGCCACGAGGAAGCAGAGACAGGACACCTGACCCAAACTAACCAAAGAGGTATTCTATACCACAACACACATGCCCACTATATAAACTGGGGGCAGTTACCCGGACGGGTTAGGTCACTGCTCGGGTCTGGCTAGATACTGATCAGTGGGTGGTGGGCAATTGTCTTCTCTTCCTTTGTTATTTCCCTTATCATTATAATTATTAGTGGTAGCAGAAGTGGTTTGTGTTATGCCTTAGTTACTAGACTGTTCTTATCTCAACCTGTGGGAGTTATGTTCCTTTGATTCTCCTCCCCATTCCTCCGGGAGCAGATGGGATGAAGGCGGGGGAGAGTGAGAAAGTGAGCTGTGTGGCTGACTGGACTTAAACCATGACAGTTCTTTATGGCGTCCAATGTGGGGTTCAAAGGGTTGAGATAACGACAGATCTGACCAGAGTGTGTCTAATCGTATCTGTGATAAGCATTCATTGTTCCAGATTAATAGTCACTCATCACAATGCTGATTTATTGGCTCTCAAAGTTGTTTGTCCTTGACCTTGGAGTTTCAGCATGTTGTACCTTACTTACACTTTCTGCGTTAGTGTTTATCATCTGGGGCCCTTGGGCTAAGGTTCTTGTATCATTGTATTTTATGGTAATGACTTGTAATACGGGCAGGCTCTAGCAGCAGGGTGGGTTGGACATGGCTCTGGACTTGTACCTGGCTGTCCGACTGCTCTTCACCGTCCTGGCCCTCATCCTCACCTCCGTCTTTGTGAGGCTGCTGGGAGCTGAGGAGGAGCAGCCCCAGGAGCCACCAGTGGACAAACTGGCCCAGGGGACCAGGAGGCCAGAAGGGAGCAGCTGCCGGTGGAGAGGTCGAGGAGGGGAAGGAGGCAGCTGCTGAGCAGCTGGAGGAGGCAGTGGAGGAGCCAAGCCCCACTGCTGAGCCCAGCCCCACTGCAGCTGAGAGCATCCCCCAGCCGTCACCCTTCAAGCCCTGTGAGCCAGAGCCCCTGGAGGATGCAGGAGACCACGCAGCACTGCCCAGCAGGGCAGAGGAGGAAGATCTGGACTCAGACAAAGAGAAGCTGGTGGAGAGAGAATTGGCAAGCACAGCAGCTACACCAGCCCCAGTGACAAGCACAGCAGCTACACCAACCCCAGTGACAAGCACAGCAGCTACA